>LQNS02000137.1:497818-508902 GCA_001587735.2 Parhyale hawaiensis
GTTGGTGTTCAAAACGATTGGTATTTTAAAAATTACAGCACGATGTTCCTAGACGTCATGCTGAAGTCACGGCCACGGCTGCGCAGTCGAATAAGTTAAGTTGCGTCTAGGCTGCTAGCGACAACGAAAGTTGTTAGTGTGCAGCCGACCTTATGAAGCCAAACCGACTGTATTAGCAAACCTACTATAGACTGTCCCCTGCATGTGCACATATGCATAAACGCAAAATCAGTGAAACTTGTTACCCTGTTGCGTTGGCAGATGAAGAAGGAAAATTTTTGACCGAAGATGCGCAAGAGAGGATTTATGTTATACGAGGTGGGTTGTATATATATGAGGTGGGTTGTCGGCACAAAACCTCATGAGTAAAGAAAAATATTCCGTCCCTTTTACTCTCGTAGTTTGGCCGCACATGCCAACAACCTATGATCAAAGTTATATATGATATATGAGCTGATACAGTAAATTTATGTGGCTTACCCGAGACTCAGGTATATAGAGTATGTGTGCCTATAAGTTTAGTTAGGCGCCAATGCTGGCTGAACCGAACCTAGCCTCACTTATTTGTAACTACTCTAAACGGAACCCAAAACATACTTTCAGCTATGCCACCTACTGCCTTACATACCAGGACCGTCATGCGCCAAGACTTTCTTTATCTGTTAATTAACTTCCCTGTGTTAACGCTCTGTATAATTCATGACTGTGTATCATTATTCCTGCCCTTAAGTTATTACGTGAAGCTGTTACTAGGACAGTAAGTGCTATAGAATAAGCGCAGCGCTATGCATCATTGAAAACTTACTGTATATGTTGTGCGCGTTTGGTGGATTTGCGCGATCGATCGATCGATCGATCGCGCAAATCCACCAAATGCGCACGTCATATTTACTACCTCGAAAACTGCATAGTTCGGTAACTGAAGAGTTTACCTGAACGATATGGTGCATCGTAACTAAAGAACTACCAACCGCTAAATAACTGTTAATATCCCTCGCAAAACAAGGAAAAAATAAATAATCTGTCGCATCTTAAAATAGCATTGCTTAGTTGTTCCAAATTGTACTCCCCGCGATTGTTGCTTCTCAAAATATTTTTTTAATTCTTCAGGGTTTTGCTGTTTCACAACTGTTGCATCTCAGAACAGTAAGTAGGTATTGCTTTATAGCTCGATATAAACATAAAAACGATCACGCCTTAAAATAGCATTGTTCAGTAATAAAAATTTTTATTGCACAAAGACTGTCGTATCTCAAAACACTCGAAGTGGGTTGTCTTCATGGGTTCCGAGAAGCGAGGCTTCTCTCTTTGAGCGGTATGCTCACGGCAGTCTTTTCCACGTGTCCACTCATCCGCTCGTCCCATGCGTTACGGTGACGTAGGAACGGCAAAAAGTACACCGTTTTCTGGGTTTTATTTCGGTCCAAATTTCAACATAATTATATCGGTAACTTACCTAGTGACATCGAGAATATAATTTGATGGCTAATATTTTAATAACGTCTTGTGGCATGGCATATACACAGATGTGCTTACAACGACGCTGCAAAGTATTCGGACGGTTGGATGAATTAACAATGTCACAAGACTAACATGTAGACAGGCCATATATATAGGCAGCTGCACCGGCAGTTTCGTAGAAATTTTCCTCCAAGCTGTTCTTCTGGTTTTTGGCGTCAGTTGTTCTTGTTTCCTATCTGTTTTCAAAGTTATTTTTTGCGTTGTCATCCACAATTGTTTCTTTCATGTTGCCAGATAATATCACACTATAATATAATACTATACGAAATTAACGTTAACTAGTTACTACATGGGGTCTTAGTATGTTAAAATAATTCAGTTATTCTACCGTTTTGTACAGGAATATCAAATTTTAAAAATCTGTCATAATTCCACCAGTTATTCTTAATTAGTCTAGCTCTCGGGTATACGTACGTGCTGAAGCAGATTTCAATATTCTGTGTTTAACGATACTTTCACAGCTTACTGGTAAACCGCTTATCCGGGTCACGCTTTATTGTGAAAACGAAAAAGTTCCCACAGAGGGTAATTTTCCAATAAATTTTCATTGCTTAGCTGCGGTGCATACCAAAGTATATCAATTAATGTATGTTACTTAGTTTTCTAGCCTAATGTGTTATTCTTTATTTTTTATGTGCCAAAGAAACGACATTGAACAGCTGAAGAGACGGTGCAGATTGTTGAAGGCCTTGCAAATGACGGCCTTGTAGTGGAGAAATGGGTCGGGGTGAAAGAAGAAAGAACATTAATGTCGTATATGAAAATCCCATCACTAACGACAGGAAAGAATAGGAAAAGAGAAACATAAACCAAAGGGACGCATGTAAAAATTACGTAGACATGTAAGGAAGAATCCAGGAAGGTGCTTAGCAAGGACCTGTATCCAGAAATACCCGATGCAAGGTTCTCAAGAGATATCAGAAAGTGTGAATCTCATCGCCAGACACATCCTGAATACATCTCTTAAGAAAAAGTGCATCGCATGAGCTAAAAAATACGAAAAAAAAACTTTTGCCCGATCGTTTTTATGGGTAATCCAGAAAGTGGAAATATCACCAGTAAAACTTTAACTCCGGATCGGGATGAACAATTATTCGTCGATCACCTTGGTAAGATGACCTGCCGCTTGCACGCGGATGTCAGCCGATTTTTGTGCTCGAAAATACCACATCACACCCAGCCAAGGCTACAGCCTACATGCAATAATACTCTTATATATTATCAAAGGAGAACATCTTGTGATTGGGTTCCTTGCTTCACCCAACCTATAAACCCCATTGCACAGCACGTATTGCAAAGCAGGGTTTATGAGGGAGTTGCCCAGTGTACATCGAGAGAGACCATGTGGGAGAAGATCAGAAATTTCCCTAGGTCCATAACAGCTGCTCAGAAAGTCGTACAAGTTTCAATGGACAAAAGACTATTTGATGTGACATCCAAGGATGAAAATTACGTTGATGAATAATGCAATTTCTTCTGTGCTACAACACTGCGCTTTCATCGATTTTCCTTATATGGTTTCTCTTAATGTTTCTTCAGATTCAGTATACGCTGTTGCAAGGAATATAATGTTTTATTGGCTTACAAATTACATTTTCAGCACCCTCAATTAATTAATAAAGCATGACACATGAGAAGACGAAGCATATAGCATTGGTACAGGTAACTTTGAAAGTACCTACTTTACCTATGCGCTGCATCAATCATCTCGAAAATTTATGGGCATGTTACTCCTAGTTGAAACCTTTAGGCTTAGCATTGAATCTAAACTCGATAGTTACGGTACCTCATACTAACAACATTTTGAAAAACGAACTTGTAATCGAGCATGACTCACAGTTAAAATGACTTTAGTAAAATTGAACTTGGTTAAATTTGCTGTGCGATTGTAAATTTTTATCAAGTTATGTCAAAATACAGTATGCAGAAGTCAGCCACCGCTTCACTGGGTATATCGAGCCCAGTAGACGTCAGCTTCAACTCTATAGTGAAGACTATATATTTAATCGAAGAAAGAAGACTAAAGAGAGTAGAGGAAAAAAAGAAAACTGAATCGAGATAACTTGGCTTTTTAATACTGCACAAAATACGTATGCTGCTACTGATCAACATGTGAAACAGCGGGAGCTGAAGGCTTTTTACAGGATAGAAGCCTATCATCTTCCAAGTTCGAAGGGAAACGTCAAAAATACATAGTAGTATCTCAAAAGTATCTTATAAACTTATTCTTATTTGCTTCTTTTTCGAGGTGAAAATTTCCTCGGAATCGCATCTCCCCTGGCGTTAAGCTGGTGAACTTTCTCCTGTCTAAGCCTTCAGATCGGAATGGAGAGGCTAACCATGCAATGAAACATGTAAGCAACCAACTAATAAACTGTGTATTATTGTATTATACAATTATTGTTAAGAGGTTTACATGTATGGTTTCAAGTACATTAGAAGTAATTTCGCTACACTAGGCATGAGACACAAACACATACTGTACAACAGCGTTGTCTAAACGGGTCCGCGTACCCCTGGGGTACGCTACATTATAGCTCATGAGGGTACGTGAACAAACATGGAACGCACACACATTAAGTTGTGTAGGTAATTTTAAAGCACTATGTTATTATATCATCATTTTTAGTTGTGTAATAAACTTGAATTTATTGACCAACACGCCAGTAATGCTGTCTTTTCATAATAAATATATCATTTGCATGATCATCCTAAGTAAAACCGAGTTTTGTCAGCCAAGGTGAGGGGGGGGCGGGAGAGTACGTAATAGTAGAAGAGGGTAATAAAGGCTACAATAAGCGAAATGTTTGGACAACGCAGCTGTAAAAGATGATATAGTGGATATAGAGGTTAAAAAGCAGTGAAACGCTGTTACTAAGCACTACCTTCAGAACTCGTTTGTCCCATCTGTAGCTACTAATCTTGCTTTTTAGTTGCAGTTTATACTTGTTTCCACAGCACAGATGCATACCTAGTTAAATTATTACATTCGTTTTCCAAGTTGAGAAATTACATTCGTTTTCCTCATTCTAAGTTTACTCTGTTCTTTATTTTATTTGTAAGTTTGGAACAAATTTTTAACACTAGAACAGTGACTGAGAAACCTCTTGTTGGCCAACGTCTCTAAGAAGAACTTAGATATGGTCTTTGCTGAATAGATTTAAGTTTAAGCGAATTGGTGATGGGCAATGATCTGGTTTAAGATAATTTTTTTTTTTCATGCATGGAATGCACTGAAATTTACACTAAGTGGTTATGGAAGGGACCATAGCTGAAGTTTAAATTTTAATAGCAGTAAGAACCGCATCCCGTCACTCATTGAAGAGACAAAGGAGTGTGTCCGTCGATGCATTCGGATTAGTTATTTTTAGTTTGTTATTTTTCTGTGCCAAATGTTTCCTGTTAAGCTAAGAAGCATGCTGCGGCCGGTGCAGCCTTGCAATAAGTATGTGCATTGCATATACTGGCACATTGTGCTAGCTTGTTGATTTTTACCTCCGCCAAGAAGGTTATGTTTTTGTCGGATTTAGCTGTTTGTCTATCTGTTTTTTTCTCTGTCACCAAGATAACTCAAAAAATCAAGGGGAGCTTTCAACGAAGTTTACAGCGATTGTTAGGTTTGTTAGGAGGAACAGATGATTAACTATTGCTGAAAATCTGTTCATCCCTTTGTTTGTTTTTTTGTCTGTCTCCTTTTTCCTACTGCCATAATTGTAAGAATTATGAAATGATTTTTATTAAATTTACATGGGTTGTTAGATATATTACGAAGAGTAAGTGATCAAATTTTCATGGCGATCTGTCTATTCGTTTGTTTGGCTCTGTGTTTGTTTTTATGCTTGTTAGCAAAATAACTCAAAAAGTTATGAACATATCTTAATAAAATTTATAGGAATTATTAGTAATGTCGATATTCATAGATGATTAAATTTTGGTGATGATTGATTGGTGTGTTTGTGTGTTTGACTGATGTTTGTCAGCAGCATAACTGGAAAAGTTATGAACAGATCGACAACAAAATGATACAAGCTGTTATAACCGTCAAAAGACACAAATTATTAGATTTTAGTGTCGAAACTAAGGAAATAATAGTTTCAGAACCAATGTGAATATTTCAATGTCTCTGCAATGCTTGGCGAAGGTGTGGGTTCTTAGAGTGCTCTAGTAGTCTATAGTTTGTATGGAGTTCGTACACATCAGCGAAGGTTCTTCATGATATTCAGTTAGGTTCGTTACATGCCACTGAAAACCTTTTTTTATCAAATTGCTGCGACATGCAGTAAAACTTACCCTAAGAGTTGAAAAATAAGATGGTTCGGACACCGAGTACAGTTTGGTCGCTAATCCGGCGCGACTTCCAGCGCTCCCACCGAAATAGGCGAAGTTTTGTGCTAGCGAGCACGGGCAGTGCTCGCCTGTGCACGCATAAACGTGTTGGGTTTGGGGCCGCTCTTTTTCAATGTACATACTTTGCATGTCACGCTATTTTTCCATCTAAAAGTAGCTACACATTTTTTAATGGTACAGTAGTATAGAAATTGCAAATTTCTGTTCATGGAATCAAGTGGATCATTATTAAAGTCACTTCTCAACTGTGATTATCTATTATAATGCTAAAAGACAGCAGCATCCTGAAGTGACCATCAACTTTAATCTTAACGTTCTCATCAGGCAGAGTAGGTCATTTGTTTATTATTTTGGGGGGATAATTAAGTAGGTGCGGAAATAAGCTTTGCACATTGTGGGTCAGTCGCGGGCTTCCTTCGTTATTTATTATCAGAAGTGTGGGCCCGTGATTTTTTTTTTTGTCGCAAAGCGCATTTTTTCCATCGTGTCTGCAAAGGGTGAAATTTTCGAAAAGGGCGGAGCAAAAGCGCAAATTTGTAGCACATAAAACCGAGACCGTAGAGCCTATAATTTATCCTTGCGGGACGCCAAAGCTGTTCACTATAAAAGGTGACTGCGTTTTACGAGGTACTGAAATGGAGACCAACTGTAGACAGAGTCTATGTAGACACAATACCGTTTTGTATCAATATTCGGTCCAAACTGAAGCCTTCGCGGCTCGACTTATCCGAAACTTTAGACAGAAGCGTTGGCTTCCCACTTTGAATCGGGGCGCAAGTGTTAGACGCTACGCAATTACCTTGGGCCGGATAGTGGCTTCGTCTTACGGAACAAAACTTGAGTTTTCAGCCATTTCGTGGGTAATCGATTACGGGTCATGCCTAAAACTCACTTTAACGGGTCCAAGTCAGTGCACTGATGATTAGGTTTGGCTTAATTTCGGCGCCCAGTCGAAATTGCTCTTAGTCTGGCTATTGCTTGCTGACCTTGGAAAAAAGTCACATTGACGAAGTTTACAGGCAAGGTCGTGCTCCCGTATTATTATTATTAACGAGCGGGACTGTGGGAGTTCCACGGCTAGTTATTGTTCTAACGTTATTAGACGTAGCAAACCTAAGCTAGGCTATTATAACTCATTTTAGTTTAACCTAATACAGCTCTTCTAACCTAACTATTATTATTATTATTAAATCACACCAGGCTGGCGACGTAGGAACGGAGAAACTCCATAAGGTTAACAAACCCCCACGCAACCAACCCAGCGGGTGGAGAAAACAAAAGAATAAAGAAAAAAAAAGAAGATCCGAGATCACAGAATAGCTCTGTGTACAGATCGTTTAAAGCTGCCAATACCAGCACCAGCAAAGACAGAGCCATCAAGACCATTCCAAACATCCACAAACATCCAACCTACCCCATAAATAAGCCCGTCACTTAATCCTGACGAAGTGCGTCTAACCTAAAGCCTGCTGGAAACGAGAACGCTTCTCCCTACCCTTCCGATTACGCTGCCGGGGACGCAGCTTCAATTTGTCTGATATTGTTGCGTTCAAAAACTATTTTTAAACTGTGAGCACCCGCGGCACCTATTCCGTTACAGTGAGGGCCCGTGTCTCAGTGTCGAATCTCTCTCTTAATTTCTCTTGAGTTTCAATTCTCAATGGTTCTTATTTGGAATCGGTATGTGTCCATAGATTAAGCCGGTATCACGTGCACAGAAACATCTATTCCAAGAACGTGAAGCACTTCGTGTTCCGACTCGTTTGCAACGGGCTATCCCTAGTCACCTCACACAACCTATCTAACCACTCAGATATCATCGGCGGATCTTGCAAGTGTTCTACCAGCAAAGAATTCGCGCTTGTACATCATGATAGAGACATAAAGACAGCAAAATACAGTATAGCAGTGTCACTCTTCGGAGGTACTTCTATCATTGCTCTTCTTCTATATGTATACGCCTTCGCTACATAAGCTGTGTTTCTTATCATCTGAAGATAATATTAGGTATTTAATCTTTCACATTCTGAACAATGCCATTTTTTATCAGTCCATCTGAATCTGATGATTCGAGTTTTGTAGCGGGACCCGTGGCTGTTCTATACAGTACCCCATTAGTTTTCTGCTCTATTTTATTTGATAGCTGCACCACAATATACTACACCAGACTTAGCCCATTTTCTCAAAAATGGATTCTTGTTGCCAACCCCCCCCCCTCTTTTATGTCAGTTTACTTGATTTCTTTCAACATCATACATAGTTCACTTTAAAAAGGCTTAAGAATGAAGCAGTCCAGAACAGCTCGCTTTCCGCCGTATCCTGCCTGCCAACGATTTTTTTTTTTTTCATATTTGGATCGTCATGCAACACTAGCAAAGTGAACATTGTATGATTTGTAAATTACGAATGTATGATACGTGTAGAATGAACTTCATGTCTTTGCTTCGAAAGTGACTAAAATTTCTCCAAGAACAAGCGAAAAAGAAGACAGCTATTGTTGAACTTTCTTCCAACGAAAATCCGAGCTTATGTCAAGTTGAATTTCCCCCTATTCAAAACTGAAAAGCGTAAGGTGCAGACACATTGACGGACGGACATACGAACGGAGCCTCAAGCAGAATTATAATATAGATAGTAAGAAAACTGTGCACATGCCTTTTCAGCGAAATCTTGACTGGAGTAAATTCAAAACGATAGCACACACTGACAGGATGACGAAAACTCTAGTTACTGCAACAGATCTGGCAGATCTGCCAGATCTGCAGGAAACGAGTATGAACATGTTTCACGCAAATAGAATCTCTTCTACAGACTATAAATGAGTTTCGTTCTCTGCATAAATTATTACTGTTAATTCACTAATGCATTCGCTGCATAACGCATATATTTTACCAAGCAGTACCTCCTTAACATTACTATCATATTGATCATACAATCTATATTATAATTGTGATTGTCCTTATGCGTTAGTTAGCTAGTGCGACCGTAACGCTTTCATCAGTATAAGATAAGGGAAAATTTGGGCTTCCTTAACGTATCCTTGATACGACCTGGGAAGGGATCAATAGCAGATTGAGTCAAGTTCGAATTTAGGCGGCTGCTGCTCGCAGGTCTTAGGTGGAAGATTCACTGCCTGGCTTCGAACATTTTTCACCCTTCGTACGTGTGATAAGAGTCCCAGAGCATCATAATTGAGTAACAATTCTTTTGTTCTGTTTAATCTTCACAGATACCTTCAGCATTACATACATAGATGAAAATTAAGATGATACGGGTCTGAGATATCACTGAAGAACAATGCTTCTGTTCTGTGGAAGTTCCACAGCTTCCAGTTAGTACTAATTAAATGTTGCATTGCACCATCTTCTGATGATGAAATTTACGTAGTTACTTCTAGATCTCCGCAACGTCTCTTATCGATTCAAGTTTCAACAGCAGAAAAGTGGCGAAATTTGCGCTTTTGCGGACTGGGAAAATATGTGAAGCGCAAGCGCAAACTTGCGGCGTTTCGCGTACAGTGTCAGCATTATATTATACATATGGAGCACAAATAACGCTTTTAAGCATTTACGCTTTTGCTCGCCTCTGTTAATATTTATTGCTTTAAGCATGAGGTATACTGCAGTCCTTGCTTCAGGTTGTATTATTTGTTTATGCCTCTATGACACACACAATAAACAATGTACCGGTATCTGCTTTTTCATTCTCTCTTTTAACTCTTTACATTAGATTTGCATTTCATGCAGTTTGTTTTAGTTTTTCCTCCCTGAAAGCTTACTTATATGAGCCACACTGCTGTTTAATGCGAATGACAACTTCTTAAATGCATATTATATATTTGTATTGTGTTTGGATGAGTAAGTTTCGTTCACTTGTTGGTATATTCACTTCGTGTTTCACATTGTGTCTCACTACACGACTTCGTCTGCTTCTGCTTTGATGATTCGTTTTGTGTCGATGTTTATAGGTCATATTCAGCTGGTTTCAGGCATATTTTTCATTAAACGTCACTACATGTTTCCCGTTAAACAGTTACTGCGAAATGTTAATGCATTTCTGACATGAGCATTTGCGCACTGCTATATGTCTCTCTCATATATGTATATCCTGAGCTGCGTATTATGATAGCTGCGAATAAAACAATATATTTTGTGACTATAGGTACCACACAAGTCGTATATATCACCACTATACCAGCACAGTCCTAAGTACTTACTTTTTTTGACGTCAAAGCAACCAAAACTACTACAGAACAGGCTTTTTCTCTTTCTCTCAGAGCTCTGGCTGTGATACCCTCCCCACTGACTCCTTGATGACACTGAAGGCCGAGCCGTGTGCGGTGTGCGTGTGCCTGCAGCAGATGAAGAGTAGATTGAATCATGTTAAAGTCCCACGCTGCGATAGCAATGTCATTCATTACTCACAACTACGTGCTGTACGCGGTATCCCAATCTGCATGAGTAATATCATGGCACACATTCCTTTTAAATTATTTTTGTACGTGTGTAGTTCACTGACGAACGAAATCTAATAATAGTTACACGAGATAAGCCGTAGCGTTACGTGCCAGCTCCGTGTTACAACCAACAGTGACGATAACCATATGGGTAACGTAAAGCGCATTGCACCATTATACGAACATAATACATGCGGTCTTATGTTCATGGTGAATCTATATCGTATCCCATTCATTGAACTATTCGAGGGCCTCAATTGATTTACACGGCTAAAATATTGCAATGCAATAGGCTATCATAAAAACTTAAGCAGCTTTTCGTGTTTGAACATGGTGCGGACGACATGTATTATTGTAGACATGTCTCACTCCATGTTTGAGATTCATAAAAACCTGAAATTTCCTATCGGCTGCTGCGCTGGTCCTGTTTAAAGACTACGATCCAGTGATGAGAATACAACGCGCCGCCCCCCCCCCCTCCTCCCACTCTCCGGAGCAATAGTAATTTTTATTTCTGGCCTACTCCTGCCTAACGAGTATTGACCGTTTTTTAGCAAACACCTTTTTAAAGCGATTGCTCTTCTACATATGTGTCTATATACTGGCGTAGGAAAAATTGCTATAATTAGCAAACTTTGGGACTGGCTATGGCAGATGTCGAAGATATTTTTAGCGAAAAAACAAAGCTCTGCCTTCAAGAATGAAAAATTGGTAATTTTCCCGTCAGTAGCGCAAGTGTTTACATGTGCGCTTCGTACAT
>LQNS02000137.1:582859-609010 GCA_001587735.2 Parhyale hawaiensis
TGTGGAATCCTTATACATCAGTATCAGTACTATATAATAATTCACGTCGTGTTTTTATTTATTTATTTATTTATTTATAACTATATTTATATCTTTCCTGTCACGCTCTATGGGAATAAGATAGGAGAAAATTCAGGTGTAGAAGACGGTATCTTGGTTACGGGGGTCACACTTGGGCGCTCCAGGCAGAATGCTGAATTTTCATTAAAGAAGCCTCTGAACAGTTATAAGCACAGGAGACATACGGGATTTTCCTGAGGTGCTACTTTTCTACCGTCATTTATAATGTCGGCCCGGGCCACTAGTACGTATAATAAAACGCTTCGTGTATTTATTTATTTATATAGTTATTTCGTGTCCGCTTTGAAGAAAACAGATGGGCGAAAAATAAGCCAGGTTGCAGATTTTGTAAATCGATGACTAGGTTGCATAAAATGATGACGGGCCTGCGGCTGATCCTTATCCCTTTATCTGAAGACACTTCTTGCTTGATGCACTTCTTGAAATCGGACAACTATGTACCTATGTAGCTTTCTGGAGTCCTATTTTATAAGTTTTTTCTCTCAGGTCACGACGTATAAATTCGGCAGATATCAACGAAGCGCTCTGGAAGGGGTGATTTTGCAAGGGCAGTATGACTACTACTTCTTCTAGTTCACTGTCTTTCACTTCTTCTACTTCTTTTACAGCAGCGTTATTCCCGTTCAAAGGGGAGGTCGCTGAAGTAGATCCTGCTATTCCATGTATTTCTGTCCATTACCATGTACCCCTTCAGCTCCATACCACGCATATCATCTCTCACACTGTCGTTCTCTGATGGTGCGAATTTTGTTTCATAACCCAAAATTTTCAAATTTCAGTGAAGCAGATATTTCAGTTCGTAAGACCGTATCTTGGCTACGGAGCGCTGACATGCATACAAGCTGGCTGAAGTTACATTCAAGTTTATTGCAATATTTTACTCGAGATTTTGTTTCTGCCTCTCACTATTGAAGACGCAAGCCTAATCAAGAAGGAAGATAGGGAACGTATAAGTAGTACGGGACTATTACAGTCTCAAGATCGAAGACGTTCTACGAATGCATGGAGAGACATGAATCGTCTTTGCGATACAGTCAAGAAAGACTTCAAGCAGAAAGGTTATAGAAGTGAATGAGAACTGCTGATGAGCGTGGGCGGGAAAATGAAACGAGTCAGAGAAAAAAAGCCCTATGGTTGAAACCACGACAAAGGATCAATGAAGAAAATGAAGCAAGTCAGAGATGAGAAGAATCCGCAACGACCTACATTAGTAAAAAATATCAATTATTGCGTGAATTTTTTCACGCGCGGATCCAAAAGTTGTATATATTTGGCAACTTTTGTTTAGTTTCGAATCTTCTATATTGATTAAATATCATTACGCTTAACGCATTAAACAGCAACAGAAATGTACTGTAGCCATTCAGTGCATAATATACGAATTAATGCATTTTTTTTGTCAGGGGTCCCTAAGTTTCAAGCTGCTTTCACTGGGGGTGCGTAACATACTAAAATTAGGATATCGCATATTCAAGAACTGTTTTACACCCTTGACGTCACAGCGCACCTCCCCCCACTCCACCAAATGTGCTAATTCTTGTCTGGCTTACCCTTTGGCGATCTGATACTTTGGAGTGCTTTACACAACTGCCGAATGTTTCGTCATGTTTTTGAAAGCACTATTGTGAGTCGGCCAGAAGAGTTACTAAAATGTTAGCTGGCATAGCAAGGGTCGCTATAGTCAGGCTTCGGATATCTCTTTACATTTGGAGGGCAACAGAACTTGAAAAGCTGTGCACTAGACTGCTGTTCAAACGGGCACAGCAACACACTCCGTTGCTAAGTGCTACGTAGGCTGTCGAGGAAAAAAAAACTGCTGTAAGAGCCCGCCCTTGAAAGCTAGCGGGAATACAGCAGCGAGGGCTACACTGAAGTGCACAGAACGTTCTGGGGCTCGGTCGACAGGCAGTGCCGCAGCCTTGCTTAATCATCGGCGTTTAATGCGTTAATGCGCCGCTGAGTAGGGCAGTCCCTCTGAATGGTATCTGCGTTCACGCGAACGCTAGACGAGGGGTTGGAGAAAAGTTCCTGGTATATATTGGTACAGTCGATTCCGTTTAATCTGACCGTGTCAACAGGTATGGCCACTGCAACCGGCTGAATATCAAAAGCGAAATTGACGAATTTAGGGAAGTCGGAGCTGGAAGTAAGGTAGCTAATAACCACGTTTTTCAGCAAATGTTTTTTTCCTCTTGTTTGGAATTACATACTGATAAGAAATTATCAAATCCACACTTACGGGCACTCAATAGGAAGGTACACATTTCTTATTTCGAAATCCGGATGTCTTTATGAAATGGAGGCAATGCTAACACCAGTTTACACCACCTAGTGGCATTAAGAAATACATCCTCGAAAATTAGTCAAATTAAATCGCTATGACTGGCCTGCTTTAACTTATAAAAGTCTCCTGATACGAAGTACTTTAACACAATTGAATTT
Source organism: Parhyale hawaiensis (assembly GCA_001587735.2). Classification (NCBI taxonomy): domain Eukaryota; kingdom Metazoa; phylum Arthropoda; class Malacostraca; order Amphipoda; family Hyalidae; genus Parhyale; species Parhyale hawaiensis. Next base: position 585,383 of record LQNS02000137.1, read on the forward strand.
TTTCTAATTTGATTATCTCATGCCTTGATTATAAGCAAATTATTGGTAAGAAATTGTTTCGTATAAAAGCAATGTTATCCACAATAATCGAAACTACTTGTGCGTTAATCATGGTGTCTAATTCCGTTCTGGCAGAATTAGTCGCATTATGCTGTTGTTCACTTTCACTTTAGCCTGTAGTCTTATCAAGCCAAACCGACTGTATTAGCAAACCTACTATAGACTGTCCCCTGCATGTGCACTTATGCATAAACGCAAAATGTGTGAAACTTGTTACCCTGTTGCGTTGGCAGATGAAGAAGGAAAATTTTTGACCGAAGATGCGCAAGAGAGGATATATCTTATATGAGATTGGTTGTATATATATAAGCTGGGTTGTCGGGACAAAGCCTCATGAGTAAAGAAAAATATTCTGTCCCTTTTACTCTCGTAGTTTGGCCGCACATGCCAACCACCTATGATCAAAGTTATATATGATATATGAGCTGATATAGTAAATTTATGTGGCCTACCGGAGACTCAGGTATATACAGTATGTGTGCCTGTAAGTTAAGTTATGCGCCAATGCTAGCTGAACCGAACCTAGCCTCACTTATTTGTAACTACTCTAAACGGAACCCAAAACATACTTTCAGCTATGCCACATACTACCTTACATACCAGGACCGTCATGCGCCGAGACTTTCTTGATCTGTTAATTCACTTCCCTGTGTTAACGCTCTGTATAATTCATGACTGTGTATCATTATTCCTTAAACGCAGCGCTATGCATCATTGAAAACTTACTGTATATGCCACCTCGAAAACTGCATAGTTCGGTAACTGAAGAGTTTACCTGAATGATCTGGTGCATTGAAACTAAAGAACTACCAACCGCTAAATAACTGTTGATATGACTCGCAAAACAAGGACAAAATAAATAATCTGTCGCATCTTAAGATAGCATTGCTTGGTTGTTCCAAACTGTACTCCCCGCGATTGTTGCTTCTCAAAATATTTCTTTAATTCTTCAGGGTTTTGTGTTTCACAACTGTTGCATCTCAGAACAGGAAGTAGGTATTGCTTCATAGCTCGATATAAACATAAGAACGATCACGCCTTAAAATAGCATAGCTCAGTAATAAAAAATTTTATTACACAGAGACTGTCGTATCTCAAAACACTTAAAGTGGGTTTTCTTCATGGGTTCCGAGAAGCGAGGCTTCTCTCTTTGAGCGGTATGCTATCAAAACCGCTAAGCAAGAGCCTGCAGGTCGTTCACTGTCCACCTGGCCAGTCTAAAGGCCTCCCTTCACGGCAGTCTTTTCCACGTGTTCACTCATCCGCTCGTCCCATGCGTTACAGTGACGTAGGCACGGCAAAAAAGTACACCGTTTTCTGGGTTTTATTTCAGTCCAAATTTCATCATAATTACCTCCGCCAAGGAGGTTATGTTTTCGTCGTGTTTGTCTGTCAGCCTCTTTGTCTGTCTGTCACCCACCAAGATAACTCAAAAAGTTATGAACTGATTTGAATGAAATTTACAGGGATTGTTGGGTATGTTAGGAGGAACAGATGATTAACTTTTGGTAAAGTTATGTCCATCCGTTTGTTTGTTTGTTTGTTTGCCTGCCTCATTTTTCTCAATGTCATAACTCAAAAGGCTTTGAATGGATTTTGATGAAATTAACATGAGTTGTTAGGTATATAACAAAGAGTAAATGACCAAATTTTGGTAATAATCCGTTCGTTCGTTTGTCACTGTTTTTAACTTTATGCTTGTTAGCACAATAACTCAAAAAATATTGAATGGATCTTTATGAAATTTATAGGGTTTGTTGGTATTGTTAAAAGACATAAATGATTAAATTTTGGTGCAGGTCGGTTTGTTCGTTTGTATGTTTGACTTATGTTTGTCATAACGTTTGTTAACAGTGTAACTCAAAAAGTTATGAACGGATCTTCAAGAAAATTGAACAAGCTGTTTTAAATATGAAAAGGCACAAATGATTAGGTTTTGGAGTTTATACAAAGAAAATTCTTGTTTCAGAACCAATTTGAATTTTTTGCTACCGTTGCCTCACTTGGCGGAGGTATGCGCTCTCAGAATGCTCTAGTTTCGCTTTATGTTTCTTCAGATGCAGTATACGTTGTTGCAAGGAATATATAATGTTTTATTGGCTTACAAATTACATTTTCAGCACCCTCAAGTAATTAATAAAGCATGACACATGAGAAGACGAAGCATATAGCGTTGGTATAACTTTGAAAGTACTTTACCTATGCGCTGCATCAATCATCTCGAAAATTTATGGGCATGTTACTCCTAGTTGAAACCTTTAGGCTTAGCATTGAATCTAAACTCGATAGCTACGGTACCTTATACTAACAACATTTTGAAAAACGAACTTGTAATCGAGCATGACTCACAGTTCATATAACTTTAGTAAAATTGAACTTGGTTAATTTTGCTCTGCGATTGTAAATTTTTATCAAGTTATGTCAAAATACAGTATGCAGAAGTCAGCCACCGCTTCACTGGGTATATCGAGCCCAGTAGACGTCAGCATCAACTCTATAGTGAAGACTATTTAATCGAAGAAAGAAGACTAAAGAGAGTGGATGAAAAAAAGAAAACTGAATCCAAATAACGTGGCTTTTTAGTACTGCACAAAATACGTCTGCTGCTACTGATCAACATGTGAAACAACGGGAGCTAAAGGCTTTTTACGAGATAGAAGCCTATCATCTTCCAAGCTCGAAGGGAAACGTCAAAAATACTTAGTAGTATCTCAAAAGTATCTCATAAAACTTATTCTTATTTGCTTCATTCTCGAGGTGAAAATTTCCTCGGAATCGCATCTCCCCTGGCGTTAAGCTGGCGAACTTTCTCCTGTCTAAGCCTTCAGATCGGAATGGAGAGGCTAACCATGCAATGAAACACGTAAGCAACCAACTAATAAACTGTGTATTATTGTATGATACTATTATTGGTAAGAGGTTTACATGTATGGTTTCAAGTACATTAGAAGCAATTTCGCTACACTAGACATGAGACACAAACACATACTGTACAACAGTGTTGTCTAAACTGGGGACCGCGTACCCCTGGGGTACGCAACATTATAGCTCATGAGGGACGTGAACAAACATGGAACGCACACACATTAAGTTGTGCAGGTAATTTTAATGCACTATATGTTATTAAATCATCATTTTTATTTGTGTAATAGAATTGAATTTATTGACCAACACGCCTGTAATGCTGTCTTTTCATAATGAATATATTATTTGCATGATCATCCTAAGTAGAACCGAGTTTTGTCAGCCAAGGTGAGCGGGGGGGGGGGAATACGTAATAGTAGAAAAGGGTAATAAAGGCTACAATAAGCGAAATGTATGGACAACGCAGCTGTAAAAGATGATATTGTGGATATAGAGGTTAAAAAGCAGTGAAACGCTGTTACTAAGCACTACCTACCTTCAGAACTCGTTTGTCCCGTCTGTAGCTACTAATCTTGTTTTTTAGTTGCAATTTAAACTTGTTTCCACGGCACAGATGCATGCCTAGTTAAGTTATTACATTCGTGCTCCAAGTTGAGAAATTACATTCGTTTTCATCATTCTAAGTTTACTCTGTTCTTTATTTGATATGCAAGTTTGGAACAAATTCTTAACACTAGAACAGTGGCTGAGAAACCTCTTGTTGGCCAACGTCTCTAAGAAGAACTTAGATATGGTCTTTGCTGAATAGATTTAAGTTTAAGCTAATTGGTGAAGGACAACGCTCTGGTTTAAGATAATTTCTTATGCAAGGAATGTACTGAATTTAAAATAATTGGTTATGGAATGGACCGTTACTTAAGTTTAAATTTAATAGCAGTAAGAACCGTATCCCGTCACTCATTGAAGAGACAAAGGAGTGTGTCCCTCGATACATTCGTGTTAGTTGTTTTTAGTTTGTTATTTTTCTGTGCCAAATGTTTCCTGTTAAGCTAATAGCATGCTACGGCCGGTGTAACCTTGCAATAAGTATATGAAGCTTGTTTATTTTTACCTCCGCTAAGGAGGTCATGTTTTCGTCGGATTTAGCTGTTTGTCTGTCTCTTTGTCTGTCACCAAGATAACTCAAAAAGTTAAGGGCAGCTTTCAACGAAGTTTACAACGATTGTTAGGTATGTTAGGAGGAATAGATGATCAACTTTCGTTGACAATCTGTTTATCCGTTTGTTTGTGTGTTCGTCTGCCTCATTTTTGCCATAACTCAGAGACTTATGAATTTATTTTTATAAAACTTGTAGGGGTTGTTAGATGTATTACGAAGAGTAAGTGATCAAATTTTCATGGCGATCTGTCTATTCGTTTGTTTGTCTCTGTGTTTGTTTTTATGCTTGTTAGCAAAATAACTCAAAAAGTTATGAACAGATTTTTATAAAATTTATTGGAATTGTTAATAATGTTGATATTCATAGATGATTAAATTTTGGTAATGATTGGTTGGTGTGTTTGGGTGTTTGACTGATGTTTGTCATCAGCATAACTCAAAAAGTTATGAACGGATCTTCAACAAAATGATACAAGCTGTTATAACCGTCAAAAGACACAAATTATTATATTTTGGTGTCGAAACTAAGGAAATAATAGTTTCAGAAGCAATGTGAATATTTCACTGTCTCTGCAATGCTTGGCGAAGGCGTGGGTTCTTAGAGTGCTCTAGTAGTCTAGTTTGTATGGAGATCGTATACATCAGCGAAGGTTTTTCATGATATTAGTTAGGTTCGTTACATGCCACTGAAAACCATTTTTTATCGAATTACTGCGACATACAGTAAAACTTATCCTAAGAGTTGAAAAATAAGATAGTTCGGACACGGAGTACAGTTTGGCCGCTAATCTTCCAGCGCTCCCACCGAAATAGGCGCAGTTTTGTGCTAGCGAGCACGAGCAGTGCTCGCCTGTGCACGCATAAACGTGTTGGGTTTGCGGCCGCTCTTTTTCAATGTACATACTTTGCACGCCACGCTATTTTTCCATCGAAAAGTAGCTGCACATTTTTTGAGGGTACAGTAGTTTAGAAATTGCAAATTTCTGTTCATGGAATCAAGTGGATCATTATTAAAGTCACTTCTCAACTGTGATTATCTGTTATAATGTTAAAAGACAGCAGCATCCTGAAGTGACCATCAACTTTATTCTTAACGTTCTCATCAGGCAGAGTAGATCATTTGTTTATTATTTTTGGGGGATAATTAAGTAGGTGCGGAAATAAGCGTTGCACATTGTGGGTCAGTCGCGGGCTTCCTTCATGATTTATTATCAGAAGTGTGGGCCCGTGATTTTTTTTTTTTTTTGTCGCAAAGCGCATTTTTTCCATCGTGTCTGCAAAGGGCGAAATTTTCGAAAAGGGCGGAGCAGAAGCGCAAATTTGTAGCACATAAAACCGCGACCGTAAAGCCTATGATTGATCCTTGCGGGACGCCAAAGCTGTTCACGATAAAAGGTGACTGAGTTTTACGATGTACTGAAATGGAGACAAACGGTAGACAGAGTCTATGTAGACACAACACCGTTTCATATCAATATTCGGACCAAAATTAAGCCTTCGAGGCTTGACTTTTCCGAAACTTTAGACAGAAGCGTTGGCTTCACACTTTGAATCGGGGTGCAAGTGTTAGACGCTACGCAATTACCATGGGCCGGATAGTGGCTTCGTCTTATGGAACAAAACTTGAGTTTTCAGCCATTTCGTGGGTAATCGATTAAGGGTCATGCCTAAAACTCACTTTAACGGGTCCAAGTCAGTGCAAATTATGATTAGGTTTGGCATAATTTCGGCGCCCAGTCGAAATTGCTCTTAGTCTGGCTATTGCTCGCTGATCTTGAAAAAAATTCACATTGACGAAGTTTACGAGCAAGGTCGTGCTCCCGTGTTATCATTAACGCGCGGGACCGTGGGAGTTCCACGGCTAGTTATTGTTCTAACGTTATCAGACGTAGCAAACATAAGCTAGGCTATTATAACGCATTTTAGTTTAACCTAATTCAGCTCTTCTAACCTAGCATACCCAACAAATAACCACGTCACTTGATCCTGACGAAGTGCGTCAATCCTAAGACCTGCTGCAAACGAGAACGTTTCTCCTTTCGATTACGCTGCCGGGGACGCAGCTTTGACTTGTCTGATATTATTGCGTTCAAAAATTATTTAAACTCTGAGCACCCGCGCCACCTATTCCGTTACAGCGAGGGCCCGTGTCTCAGTGTCGAATGTCTCTCTTAATTTCTGTTGAGTTTCAATTCTCAATGGTTCTTATTTAGAATCGGTATGTGTCCATAGATTAAGCCGGTATCACGTGCACAGAAACATCTATTCCAAGAACGTGAAGCACTTTGTGTTCCGACTCGTTTGCAACGGGCTATCCCTAGTCACCTCATAAAACCTATCTAACCACTCAGATATCACCGGCGGATCTTGCAAGTGTTCTACCAGCAAAGAATTCGCGCTTGTACATCATGATAGAGACATAAAGACAGCAAAATACAGTATAGCAGTGTCACTCTTCGGTGGTACTTCTATCATTGCTCTTCTTCTATAGGTATACGCCTTCGCTAAACTGTTTCTTATCATCTGAAGATAATATTAGGTATTTAGTCTTTCACATTCTGAAAAATATCATTTATAATCGGTGCATCTGATGATTGGAGTTTTATAGCGTGACCCGTGGCTGTTCTATACAGTACTCCTTTAGTTTTCTACTCTATTTTATTTGATAGCTTCACCACAATATGTACCAGACTTAGCCAATTTTCTCAAAAATAGATTCTTGTTGCCAACCCCCCCTCTATTATGTCAGTTTACTTGATTTCTTTCAATATCATAGTTCACTTTTAAAATGCTTAAGAATGAAGCAGTCCCGAACAGCTCGCTTTCCACCGTATGCTGCCTGCCTACGATTTTTTTTTTTTCATATTTGGATCGTCATGCAACACTAGCAAAGTGAACAATGTATGATTTGTGAATAACGAATGTATGATACGTGTAAAATTAGCTTCATATCTTTGCTTCGAAAGTTACTAAATTTCTCCAAGAACAAGCGAAAAAGAAGACAGCTATTGCTGAACTGTCTTCCAGCGAAAATCAGCTTATGTCAAGTTGAATTTCCCTCTATTCAATACTGAAAAGAGTAAGGTGCAGACACATTGACGGACGGACATTCGAACGGAGCCTCAAGCAGAATTATAATATAGATAGTAAGAAAACTGTGCGCATGCTTTTTCAGCTAAATTCAAAACGATAGCACACACTGACAGGATGACGAAAACTCTCTAGTTACTGCAACAGCCAGTATGCCAGATCTGCAGGAAACGAGTATGAACATGTTTCACGCAAATAGAATCTCTTCTACAGACTATAAATGAGTTTAGTTCTCTGCATAAATTATTACTGCTAATGCACGAATGCATTCGCTGCATAACGCATATATTTTAGCAAGCAATACCTGCTTAACATTGCTATCATACTGATCAAAAAATCTATATTATTTAACACTAACAGGGATACGCAATCAATCGATCACGCTGGCATTGCGAAAGTAGTCATATTCTATCCCCTTTTAAACCCGAAGGAATTGCATAGGAACTAACGACCTGGGAAGGGATCAATAGCAGATTGAGTCAAGTTCGAATTTAGGCGGCTGCTGCTCGCAGGTCTTGTGTGGAAGATTCGCTGCCTGGCTTCGAACATTTTTCACCCTTCGTACGTGTGATACGAGTCCCAGAGCATCATAATTGAGTAACAATTCTTTTGTTCTGTTTAATCTCCACAGATACCTTCAGCATTACATACATAGATGGAAATTAAGATGATACGGGTCTGAGATATCACTGAAGAACAATGCTTCTGTTTTGTAGAAGTTCCACAGCTTCCAGTTAGTACTAATTATCTGTAGCATTGCATCATCTTCTGATGATGAAATTTACGTAATTACTTTTAGATCTCCGCAACGTGTCTTAATCGATTCAAGTTTCAGCTGCAGAAAAGTGGCGAAATTTGCGCTTTTGCGGACTGGGAAAAATTGCGCTTTTGCGGACTGGGAAAATATGTGAAGCGCAAGCACAAATTTGCGGCGTTTCGCGTACAGTGTCAGCATTATATTATACATATGGAGCACAAATAACGCTTTTAAGCATTTACGCTTTTGCTCGCCTCCGTTAATATTTATTGCTTTAAACATGAGGTATACTGCAGTCCTTGCTTCAGGTTGTATTATTTGTTTATGCCTCCATGACACACACAATAAACAATGTATCTGCTTTTTCATTCTCCCTTTTAACTCTTTACATTAGATTTGCATTTCATGCAGTTTGTTTTAGTTTTTCTCCCTGAAAGCTTAGATATATGAGCCACACTGCTGTTTAATGCGAATGATAATTTCTTAAATACATATTATATATTTATATTGTGTTTGGATGAGTAAGTTTCGTTCAATTGTTGGTATATTCACTTCGTGTTTCACATTGTGTCTCACTACACGACTTCGTTTGCTTCTGCTTTGATAATTGGTTTTGTGTCGATGTTTATAGGTCATATTCAGCTGGTCATATTCAATTGGTGTCAGGCATATTTTTCATTAAACGTCACTGCATGTTTCCCGTTTAACAGTTTCTGCGAAATGTTAATGCATTTCTGACTTGAGCGATACGCACTGCTTTCATGTCTCTCTCATATATGTATATCCTGAGCTGCGTATTATGATAGCTGCGAATAAAACAATATATTTTGTTACTATAGGTACCACACAAGTCGTATATATCACCACTATACCAGCACAGTCCTAAGTACTTACTTGTTTTGACGTCAAAGCAACCAAAACTACTACAGAACAGGCTTTTTCTCTTTCTCTCAGAGCTCTGGCTGTGATAACCCTCCCCACTGACTCCTTGATGACACTGAAGGCCGAGCCGTGTGCCACTGTGCCTGCAGTTGATGAAGAGTAAATTGAATCATGTTAAAGTCCCACGCTGCGATAGCAATGTCATTCATTACTCACAACTACGTGCTGTACGCGGTATCCCAACCTGCATGAGTAATATCATGGCACACATTCCTTTTAAATTATATTTGTACGTCTGTAGTTCACTGACGAACGATATCTAATAATAGTTACACGAGATAAACCGTAGCGTTATGTGCCAGCTCCGTGTTACAACCAACAGTGACGATAACCATACGGGTAAAGTAAAGCGTATTGCACCATTACACGAACATAATACATGCGGTCTTATGTTCATGGTGAATCTATATCGTATCCCATTCATTGAACTGTTCGAGGGCCTCAATTGATTTACACGGCTAAAATATTGCAATGCAATAAGCTATCATAAAATTTAAGCAGCTTTTCGTGTTTGAACATGGTGCGGACGATATGTATTATTGTAGACATGTCTCACTCCATGTTTGAGCTTCATAAAAACCTGAAATTTCCTATCGGTTGCTGCGCTGGTCCTGTTTGTTTAAAGACTACGATCCAGTGATGGGGATACAATGCGCCGCCCCCCCCCCCCCTCCCACTCTCCGGAGCAATAGTAATTTTTATTGCTGGCCTACTCCTGCCTAACGAGGATTGACCTTTTTTTAGAAAACACCTTTTTAAAGCGATTGGTCTTCTACATATGTGTCTATATACTGGCGTAGGAAAAATTGCTATAATTAGCAAACTTTGGGACTGGCTATGGCAGATGTCGAAGATATTTTTAGCGAAAAAACAAAGCTCTGCCTTCAAGAATAAAAAATTGGTCATTTTCCCGTCAGTAGCGCAGGTCTTAACTTGTGCGCTTCGTACATCAGAGACGTGGGTTGTTTCGGTGCTCGCTGTATGACGAAATTATCCTCATAAGCTCAGGATATGTAGTCATGTTTTTTCCATTGTATTCTCGGCAGTGACGACATGAGTGCCTCTACAGAGCAGGATTGAAGCACTGAGATTTTCAGGTTTACTTATTCATTGCCTTAACCACGTGGTTAAACTTCTTTTGGAGCCAAGGCCTACTGTATTCGTCATCGAAATTCGGGAACTTTCCACGTTCTTCGGAACTAAAGTTTCTGTGACCGTGACTGCTTTGCGTGTGTTTGAATTTCACATTAAAGAATTCAATGTTGTGAATTTCAATTCAATCTAAATTAAGAGGAATATACTAAATTAAGATAAATATATAGATCTGTCAATTGCCACTTACTATGACGGAAAACACTGCAGCGGCAAATGAAACGTGCGGGAATTTTGTGAACAGTGCAATGTAGGCGAAGCCGAAGCCGTTCCCACGGCAACGTAATCGGAATTTGGGAGGAAGAAACGTTCCGGTGTTTCGAATCTCGATTGCAGTGGTTTTAAGGGCATTTCGGCACTAACCGGTTAAATGGAGGGTCACTCTTATATATACTGTATACATATATATATATATATATATATATATATAGACAATACAAAATATTTATGCATAGAAAAGTTGAGGACTGTGTTCAAAGTTAATTTATAACAAGCGATCACCAGCTGCAAACAATCAACCAGCTGGCCACAAGTGGACAGCTGGTCAGTAGCTGGATTACCGTGGCGTAAGCCAGATGGGTTTCACCATGCAGGGTACACGAAACACAAGTACAGCAATGCAGGATGTACGAGGCTGGCAGCTGGTAAATTTATCGCCTGGTAAATGGAGCGCAGATTATTTATCGTCATAAATTCATCCCCCGATAAATATATAGCTGCAAATTCATCGCCGATGTAGATGCTTACGTGTAGTGACGGGGTCCCTCCTGGTGAATTAATTACTAGGCTCTGTATTTACCAATACGATGAATTTAACAGCGCTGAATTTGCCCTGCAGTGAATTTACAGTTAATATGCGGTTCTACGACACCTAAACTCGCTGTACGAAGTGACTTCATTTTGTAATCGATCCGAGTAGAGGTCCAATCTGGCAACACTGATCCTCCAGAGAACGTGCTATCTTGGTGCCAATTATATGTGCGAATTCTTATCGTGTTTCAGGGGAAAAATAAACACAGACTGCGATCCGAAAATAGATTTACCTGCGCTGCCGAGACCTGGTACGTGAGACACTACTGTACTGCGGCTGAAGTATGGCGAGGGGTGGTGTCCCGGGAGCACTGGCACCAAACTCGCCGCACTCTGTTCGTGCATCGCTGTGCGTGCGTTCAAGTAAGCTTTCTTGCCGCCTCACCACCTCCAGAAGCACTACCTAACTTAAGCTAGAATAACCTAACCTAATGTGCAATTCAGCGACTTGTGTCAATGGCGCACAGCACACGTACCTTGAATGCAGTACGCACGCACAACAATGCACGTACACAGAATAGTCCGAACGTACATAGCGTGCGGCGAGTTTAAAGACTGTGCGTCCCGGGGACCCGGGCCTCCAAGTGAAGGGGGAGGGGCGATGGAATAGCTACAATAAGCTGAAAGGCCTATTTAGGTTACTGTGGAAATAGATAATTTGGTTTATTTATAAATTAATTGAATATACTGCATACTCTAAACTTCATCAGCATTTGCGCACCCAAATTGCGTCTTTGTATCATATTTCTCAATTCTAATCCGCTTACTCGAGTCTGAGGAGCATACAAGGAAGGTAATAGCCCCAAGCAGCACCCAAAGATAATGATACGGAACAGGTTAGCGCAAGGATGCTGATACGGAACAGGTTAGCATACTGCCGAATGCGGCGGACGTACGCTGGAGCGGTGACGTAGCGTTGCCATTCAATCGTAGCAAAGTCGAGGAGTAACAATTGGCACCATAGTCCAAATAGTAATTATGAATACCACAGTTTTAAAAGGCGATGGTCAGTGTGATACTGTTGGCCAAATGTTCGTGATATTTAATTGCTATTTACGTTGTTTTCCCATAACAGGTATGATACGTACCCGGTCGTACCGTTTGTTTATGAAATGTGGACCTAAGCTGTGCTGTCATAAACAGAACCAGTTGTACGCTAGTAACCTTAAAAAGTAAAGCATCATTTGATAAAAAATTATGGACTTATCATTCACCAGTTTCGACCACATCTCTCCACAACACACTTGAAATGTAGGGAATTGATTGATCATTTTGTTTGTTGGTTTGTTTTTGCAAGTTAACGCGAGTCAGACAAGACACAAACAGTAATACTGCTAAACCGCGCTCTACGCTACAATAGCTTTTTGTTGTTCTTGTTGTTGTTTTTACGGAGCAATTGTAGCTATGGTTCCTGCGCATTAAGTATTGACTTTTGCTTTAATATTACTTCAACGGAAGGAAGAAAGTTTATTTGTCTGATGTTTTAATGTTCTCTGTGCAAATGTTGCAAAAACATTTCTCTATTTTGGCGTTTAATTCTACGCATCTGAACCGATGTTTGTTGCGGCGGTTTTAAATTGTAGCAGACAGCAGGTCATACGTAGAAGACAGAAATAAAGCGAAAGGTATTCACTCATATGATTCCAGCTCTAGAGTGCCATAGTACTTTGGATAATACTCACTTCATTTACTGCATTTTGAAAACGATGAACTTGACTTCAAGAAGTGCCTCTGGCACATTCTGGCATTTGCTCGGTTAAATTCATCTGCTCGTTTACAAGCCAAAAGCCAACGCCCTTTCAAACTTTATCCTTCGAAAACCTGAAAAAAATCTAGATCTTTTAATACATCTTTGTTTTATTTTAACCATAAGAATATTGGACATTCTGAAGACGTAAATGGGATAATGGAGTCACAATGGAAGGTATTTGTCAACGTACAAGTAACGATCCACGTGACGTCACAACCTAATTGCCCGGAGTGTGCGACAGCTTGGACACTCCACATACGCTAACCTGTTCCTGGTGTTCCTTAGTATCATACATGGACAACACCAGACCTACGCCGTCCCTATTTCAGCATTATTCCACAGAAATTCATCATTTTCATCCTGAATGCTTGTGATCACATACCATTGTATTTATAGAAATTTCGAGTGTAAAGAAACTGAAGACCCATTAACTCAACCCTTTACTCTATTAGAATAAATTGAAAACAAGTTAAGATTGGCCAGAGGTGTGTTCTTGGAAATTCGTGCAAAACTGCATTACAAATGACACGTACAAGTAGGAACGAACAGCACGATTGAGTGCCCTTGCCTTTATTTCTTTCTCGATGAGAAGAGCATCGAAAAGGGACAGGAGTAACATTGTGTTTACCTGTTTACTTTTGCCGATAAGAAGAATCACCAAAAATATTGGTTATAGTTCTCTGACCAATGCACGCTACAGCTTAACTAAGTATTATAATTAGTTGTCATCAATTTGAAATGCCGGCCCCATGTGACGTCTTTAATTAAAAATCTCATGTGTAGTTTTTAATTAAAGGCCTCATGTAAAGGCCTCAATTACAATAATTAATTAATGGCCTGATGTAATAGCCTCAGGTACAGCCATTATTTAAAGACCTAATGCCAGGTGCATAATAAAAACTCTATGTCCAGCCTTTAATGAATGGGCTCGTGTGCAGTCTTATGTCCAGTCTCTAATTAATGGTGCCATGTCAAGTTATTAATAGAAAGCCTCACTTTCAGTCTTTAATCCGTCTGCAATTTTAGGCCTCATATCAAGTCTTTAATTAAAGGCCTCGTGTCCAGTGTTTAACTAAGGGCCTCATCTTTATTCGATAATTAACTGCCTCATGTTCAGTTTTTATTAATTTTATATACTGTGTTATAATAGGTTGAGTTGTAATACCTCACCACAATCAGCGAAACAAATACGTATTTATTTATTAGCTTCTTTATATTTTATCTCGTTTCTTTCTTTGTATGCAGATTTTTTTTCTGGAAGAGAGTAAAATTTGTAACACTTTATTTCCCGCTTCTAATGCCAAACTAAAAAAAAATCTTGCGAAAAAAATTTCTTGTGGACCTGTTGGCTTTATTACAACTATAGGGACTACCTGTTATTACTGTACCCATTGTAGTACGTTGCCCTCTTCATTACATTACGCATTTTATATGACATTTGTTACCGTATCCTTGTCATTTCATTATTCACTTCATTGCATTGCCCATTTCTTTCTGTTTCTATTTCATTAAATTACCCATTTCCTTTCAAAGCTCATTTCATTACATTGCCTGTTTCTTTACATAACCCATGTCATTACATTACCAATTTCATTATACTACCCATTTCATTACATTGCTTATTTCATTACATTGCTCATTTCATTATACTACCCATTTCATTACATTGCCATTTCATGGCGTTACCTATTTCATTACATAACTCGTTTCATTTCATTACCCACTTCATCAGATTACCCATTTCATTACATTGCCCATTTCATTAAATTGCCCATTTCATTACACTACCCATTTCCTCACATTACCCATTTCCTTACATTACCCACTTCCTTACATTACCCATTTCATTCCCCGTTTCATTACATAACCCGTTTCATTACATTACCTACCCATTTCCTTACAATACTCTTCCATTATTGCCGTTTTCTTTACATTGCCGATTTCATTGCATTACCCATTTTATTGCATTACGCATTTCATTATATTCCTCTTTTCATTTCAGCTATAGGTTAGATATTTCACCTGTGTCTGAAGATTCCCCCCCCCCCCCAACCAAGAGTCAAATCAGAACCTCCGCATTGCCCGAAGTCAGAGGTATGTACCCAGACATTTCACCACATAACCGTGGCCCCCAGTTTCCCAGAACGGCTCTGTTGTCCAAAGAGGAGTTCTGGAAAAAATTGTACACCCGAAGGCCTTTCGATCTCTTGCTGAGCTCGGAAGGAACGTTTCTACAGGCTAAAAAATGAGAGTTTGAGTTCTTCAGCTCAGCTGCTTAAATCGTACTCATATGCGTGCTGTTCTTATGGAGAAGATTGAGTTTTTTTATTGGAAGATTAGACACGAAAGGATTGATATTTTTTATTGGTAGAGTATATATACATCTTAGGTAATCATTACTTTTGGAGTTAACAGGCGTCGTCCACATCGTATTTCATTATAGCCCAAGCTTGCATCTTGCTATACCCTTGTTTAGTCTTGTGCGAAGCAGAATGATATGCTTAGATTAAAATAAACCCATATAATCTTTTCTAATTCACGAAACGAATATGATCGCGCCTGGAATTCAAACTTTATTCAATCGTATGCAGTTACGATAGCTACTGCAGTTTCAGTTGCTGTAGTGAGTGCAATATTAATGCTGGGACCGCACTTTTTAGTCATCTTATCGATCTCTTTCACTTGATTAAAGGAATGACCCTACAAGCACAGGGTCAATGTACACCTGTTCTTCAGTAGCCTGGTCTGTTTCCTGGAAGACATGCTCCCAGGATGGTCCATATTGAAGGCAATTTCAGGAACACATTGAGCCTGTAGAAGGTAACGAGAAAAACTACCTGCAACTTCTATTTGCATTGTCCCACTAATCTAGTTCTTCAGTCACAGCGTCCTTCCTGCATCAGATATTCAATTGTGACATTCACGTACTTCCACGAAGAGTGTAAGGTCGTGTGTCAATTTCCTGATACAAAGAACGTATTCGTCCACCCGTCAGCTACACAGCAGTGAGAGTTATTGGTGTTCCTTACAACATGGAAAAGAATGGAGTTGGGTTCGCCTCGGTTCGGCTCCAATTCCAGAACCCAAACTTCTACTTTCCTTCTAGTGCAATGGCCCTTAGTTTACTTTGGGGAATATATCTCTATGCTGCATAATTTCTTTTATCCGGAAAAGATTGCCAGCTGCATGTGGCTTGTACACGTTGAGCGAAACTACAGAAGTTCAAGTACATCTCGCAAAGAAAAAAAAAAAACAGCTTTCCAGCGTCGTTTTCTTTGGCAGCCCTGGAATCAGCCCACACCCCTGTCCTCTCTCCTAATAACAGGCGATAGAAGGTCACGTCAGTGTGCACCGGTGATGCTCCCACTGTACCTTGTTTTTCACTACGCTTCATTATTCGTCTTAAGCCTTCAAGACGGAAGCTTAGCTGCGGACTTCGGCTGCTAAACATCTTATATTCCATTAATATGTCACAAATATTTGTTAGTGCCCAGTAAATATCTATAAATTTTCTAGCTAAATAAACGGCGGCTTCTAGTTAACACGTACGTTAGCTCACGTCGAGGCAAGTCCGATCAAGTCTGCGCGGTTCATCAGTTAGGTGTATTTTCTATCTGTAGATAAAATAGATAACGAATGCTATTAGTGATGCCTATGACAACAGGTACGTTCTTGCTTGAGCTTTCCCATGTCGGATGTGTGACCACTACAGTAAGGGCTAGAGGCCAGGTCACTTCATGAAAACTGGCAGGTATGTTCCTGAGGAAGTATGTATAGGGTAGGCCATAGATCATATGATCAAGTGAACTATCTTCGTCCATCCTTTGTTATGGGGAGTAGCGTCACAAGTACGTAATACCATAGATTGCTTTGGGTTACAGGATATTTTCCCTTTGAGCCCTCTACTCGTGTTTCCATTCCTCCTGCTTTTTGATGATATATTACTGCTCTTCCATCAATTTACATCAAAAATCTCGATCTTAATATCTGTAGTAAAATCAGTAAATTTGCGGATGATACTATACTATATCATCCTGCTACGAAAAGAGTTGAGCTCCAACAAGACCTTGACCACCTCATGGAATGGAGCACAACGTGGCAGATGAGCTTAAATGTCGACAAATGTTCAGTAATACACATAAGGCCGAAGAACCCTTCAACTCAATTAAAAGTGAACGGGACAGAATTAGCAGCTGTCCCCCAACAACGTGGCATGGGAATAACTGTTACAAACAAACTCAATACAGTCAGCAAGTTGACAAGAGCGTGAAAATGGCAAGCAGAGTACTGGGATTCATCACCAGGAATTTCGAATAGTAGTCCAAAAACATCATCTTTCCTTTGTATAAGGTGTTAGTGCGCACACACGTAGAATTTGCTGCTCACCATCTCTGTGTAACGCAGAACAACGAAATTTATACCTCAGCTGTAAAAAAAGCCATACGAATATTGCCTAAAAGAACTGGGCCTGATATCTCTCGAGCAAAGACGACTCAGGGGGTAATAATATATACATTCAAGTATTTGAATATGGTTTCAACGACGCACCTACAATGGGACTCTTTGAAAGAGACCATAATGATCGCCTGCGAAACAACGGCCAAAAACTCGAAGCATAAAGCCCGGAGAACAAGCTTAAGCCAGCAGTTCTTTCCGTATTTCATAGTGAGCATATGGATTAGACTCCCCTCTAATTCTGTCGGTGCTGAGAAGTTAACGCGTTTAAAAATCGACTTTACAAACATTGGGAGAGACATCCATCGCAGTTGAGAACTCCCCCTCCTCCAGGAGTCACAAACTCTTAACGGTCAAAGCTTCAAAGGCCACCTTAATCCATATTCTTTTTTTATCCGCCCAAACTAGATAGACGTGTCTAAGCTCCGTATTTCAGCGGCTATAGATCATGCTTACGTGCATGCATGATCGTCTCTTTGGCTGTGATTTTTCCCTTTCTTCTTCTTCTTTTTTCCTCAGTCATCTTCGTATATCATACTGACAAAATGGCAATAGCTCATAGAGGGCCGGGGCGTAAGTCCCGGTGTTCTTTGGGAATCGGTCTGTTGGTTCGTCTACTGCTGCCTATCTAATCTAAAATAATCTAATTTAATCTCTTCTGTTCATTTTTCAAGTTCCTCTTCTTATGGGCGAGATTCTCGTTGCGGTTAATATACTGCAATATTGCCTTATATCTTCATCTCTTGGAATCACAACGAGCTCTGTAACTATATAGAGAGATTCAACGGAGTGGTATTTTTGTATATTTTTCCCAAACTGTTTCGTCGGTTGCGTATATGGTTAGATTCTCAGTTGAGTTGTATCTCATCGCCCCGTTGAACTAAGCTTGCTTTGCTCTGGATGCCTTTATTAACTTTTTTTGCCGTGCAAATTATTTTATGCAATCATAAATAATTCTGTGTAAGAGTTCGCCAGTAGTCGACATGCCATTTATCTACTGCCTGAATAATTTTCATAAAGAGGTGGTGGTGGTGTAGCTCGGACTCCTTCCATATTATAAGGATTCGAGGTTNATATTCTTCTCTTTTCCACCCCAACTAGATAGACGTCTCTAAGCTCCGCATATCAGCGGCTATAGATCGTGCTTGCGGGCATGCATGATCGTCTCTTTGGCTGAGATCTTTCCCTTTCTTTTTCTTTTTTCCTCAGTCATTTATATCTTACTGACAAAATGGCAATAATTCATAGAGGGCCTGGGCGTAAGTCCCGAAGTCTCTTTGGGAATTGGCCTGTTTGTTCGTCTACTGCCTCCTATCTAATCTAAAATAATCTAATTTAATCTCTTTTGGTCATTTTTCAAGTTCCTCTTCTTATGGGCTGGTTTCTCGTTGCGGTTGATATACTACAATATTGCCTTATATCTTCATCTCCTGGGATCACAACGAGCTCTGTAACTATATAGAGAGGTTCAACGGAGTGGTATTTTTGTATATTTTTCACAAAGTGTTTCGTCGATTGCGTATATGGTTAGATTCTCAGTTGAGTTGTATCTCATCGCCCCGTTGAATTAAGTTTGCTTTGCTCTGGATGCCTTTATTAACTTTTTCTTGCCGTGCGAAATATTTTATGCAATCATAAATTAGTCTGTGTAGGAGTTCGCCAGTTGTCGACATACCATTTATCTACTGCCTGAATCGTCTTCATAAAGAGGTGGTGGTGGTGGTGTAGCTGGGGTTTCTTCAATATTATAAGGATTCGAGTTTATAACAGTACTGGTTGATGAGCCATATGAAGTCCTTAAATTACCGTGTGTCAGTGGCTAATACAAGTACATAAGATACGGTCCGGTTAGACTGGGTCAAGGAAGAACGTTTGTTCTGTTAAACTACCTTGAATTTAGTTCAGCCTTTCAGAAGAATTCTTTGCTTGTCCACTTGCTCTATTTCTGTTCTCATTCTTGCCGCACGTGTTTATTTTTGTTCTACCTGTTATTGTCCGACTTTCTGCTCCATTTAGCTGCGCCTCTGTGCATGGACTCCATCGTATGAATTTGCGACACGCCGTTACTCTTTTGTTAATGTCGAAGTGGCCTGCTGCCATTGAATCTAAGGCTAAAATTCTAATGACACGAATGCTGCCACGAGCTCGCTGGGTATATGGACCTCTTGGTCAGTTCTGTGGAATGAAGACATCTTCATCAGTAGGCTACTGTTTGAACGGGCCTCTTGATGTGCTCTGTGGGGATTTACCTCTAGGTCAGACCTTTTGGAATGAGACTTTTGACCATCTCTCTGAAATTAAGACTCTTGGTCAGCTCTACGGAAATGGGCCTCTTGATGAGCTCTCTGGAAAATGGGTCTATGGTAATAGGTGTTTTTCTCACCACCTTCCAATATCTTTCAATTGCATCTTTATTTGTACGTCCATCCTCTGTCATACTTTCTGGATTACTATCTGTAAGTTACGTGTCCATTATGTGTACAAACGTATGATGTCTACAACAGTATGGTGTCTACAAATGTATATGCACATATGTATTGGTAAGAATAAGTGAAAAAAGTAAAAATCCAATTTATAAAATGCAAACGTTTCGGAATTCAAAACCGAAAATTTTGTTCATGATTAAACTCACAGTAATGAAGTTCTTAATTGTCCGCAAGTATAATGCAAATTATGGAAAAACTTACACATAGATATATGCCTTTTTAAACCCAGACGCTCGAAGCTAAGATGGGGAGGCTATCATGAGAGGAACTGTACTTTGATCCGCAAATAAAGACGGTTTTTCACTAGACATGCATAAAGTATCTGAAATACGGAGATCATGTTTCAAAAGTGTCCAAGCTATGTACACACTATGTAAAACACCCCGTGGCGTAAGACCATCACCCGCAGTTAAGGGGGTGGGGGGAACTACAAAATTTAATGACGTCATTTTTGATGGCCAGAACTCGAGATTTTTGTCATTTTTCACCTCTCAGTCAATCCACTTGACCGCCTGAAAATTATTGAGACGATGGCGCAACTCCTTTTGCCTCTTTTTGGGTGGATAGACAAAAACCAGACATACAACACAACCGTAAACGAAAACAGTATCACCGCTCTCCCTTCGCCCGCGGGAGATAATAAGTAGGACCCTTGCCAGTGCTTCTTCTATCTTAGGAGTATCTCTCGATCACCAACGCGTTATCAGGCGCAGCCAACATGCAGTCGCCTCCAGTGAACCAATGGTATAGTTAGTTAGTTATAGTCACAAAGTTTAAGCCTTAGTTTCCAAGCGCAACGATATCACAGAGCAAAGAGCAAGGGACATATAGTATGTCGATAGGGGCGCTATATCGCCTACATCGACGATGCGCCACATCTTTGATAGAAACGGGGAACCCATGCACGAAGGTGTTCCCACACAGGGTCAACGAGCATGGGAACAGCAAGTCGGGAAAGAAGAGGAAGAACAAAATAAAGCATGAGCGAGTAGGACTAAGAAATCAGGATGGAAGCAAAGTGGGTACAAAAGACTACCCATGGTATAACCCCGTAATGTAGTTATACCTTGGACGAACCGGTAGATATAGTGCAACACCGCCGCATTATTCTCCGTTAGATGTCACTCCAAACAAAAAAATAATCGTGCTACATTGTTGAACTTCTCAATTTTAGTTAGGGCATTTTAGAAAGACGATCTTCGTAATTTAAAACGCTTACACATTTTTAGTGGAAGATGATCTCTATATGGTTATCAAAGTGCATTCTGTTTGATGATTACCCATCCTTCTTAATTCGATTAAATGTGTTTGTATTCAAGTCTTTATATAGTATATTATATACAGTATAATAGTATACCATAGTATACTATATACAGTATGTGTGACTTACAGTAGTTTCGCTTTCGTTGAAAATATGAACTGCATTCGTGTGAGTTTTGACTATGTGCCAAATTGATAGATATTTTAGTACTGATAACGGAATATTCGAGTTCCGGAGCGTTTGCATTGAAGAAAAGGACTTCAATTTAAGAATCAGTGAGTTTAGCACTCGCTGTGCAGCGCAGTGCTGCTCACTTACAGTTACATGGCTCCATAATTTAGGCCTACCGAGCCTTTCAAGGAAAATTTGAAGAATGTGTAGTGGCATTTCCCATTGCTTGCCTATAACCCACCCTATAGGGTGCACTCTCAGTAGTAAATGGCACCTCACACTAGCGGATGTCCAGTAACGCAGCCTGAACGTTCGGGTACGGAAGTTTCGTCATTTTTTGTACGTAGCTCATGCAACAGCTTCATGAACATTTATGTACATAATTCCATGCGATGGCATCATAAAATTTTGTTGTAAACGTGTTAATTTTTCGTAAGTTGCTCTATAAGTCTCTAAAATAATGTCGACTCTGTAGGCTATTCTTGGAGGAATAAACTAGGCATGAAATTTGCTTTTTTGCAGTTTAGGACTTTGGTAATCTCTGTAGTAATATAAATCTCACTGAAGTGAAAGTTTTCCTAAAAACTGCAATTAGATACGTAAACTAACCAAATTTTGCTTGAATTCATACGGTATTTTAAAAGTGGATGTTCAATAATCTAATACTAAGAATGACCGTCGTGTGTTTATAAATAAATAAATATATATATATATATTTATATGTTTGGTGTCACGCTCTTAACGAAATAGATAGGCGGAAATTAGCCCAGGGTGGAGGCTCTGGTGCTCCTCTCAAGCTCCACTGAAAGTGATAGGCAGAAAATAGGCCGGGTTGCAGATGATGGCAAACGTATCTTAAGCAGGGACAGATGAAATTCCAACAAGGAAGACATCGCAGGCTTAGTCTGATTTGTACGAGTATTAGCTTCTTCATACATCGAATCTACGGCAAAGTAGCTATACCTTTTACCTTTCGTAGATTTCGCTTCACTGTTGATATTTATCTTTGATGTTATGGCTGAATTTTTATTCTAGGAACGAAACATTAAGACGTTTTATAGAAAGTGTCCTTTTCCGTTTCTGTATATTGTGCCAGTCCACTTTTATGCCCGTAACTTCATTGCGATAGCTTCACAGATTTGATGTACTCTTATAGTTAATATATTTTTCATTAACGAATATACTCCTGATCAAAAGCTTAGCACCACATGAAAGTATAAAAACATAACGCTTTTAAGATAAATTCCTTCGGCTAGGGATCATTAATTCCTAAAGGTAAAAGTGAGAAAGTTGAAAAATACCTGCTGTAGCAATTTATAAACATATGTATATTTTGTCGTATATAAGTTTTTCAGTTGATCAAAATTGTTAGATCACAAATAGAAATCTTAGGTATCCTTTCGATAGGGATGGTGAGAAGAGCAAAGTTTGAACTTCGTAATGAGTACTGCCTCCATACTTGTTGATAATCTCAAAAATTCCTCGTGAAATAGGTACTAGAAAAGAGGGTTTTAATGAGGGTTGAAGGACTAGGCCTATTGTCCCAGCTCCTAAAGATGGCATCACGAAGTTCGGTTACTGTCATAAATTGTTTAGCATTTCTGTAAACATCTCTCGCCATCCATTGGGCTTAAGTCAGGCGAACATACCGCATGCATGACTTAAAACAGGAACCTCATTTTCTTGAAAAAAAGGTCAAAGTCTGGCCAGCAATATGGACAACTGCATTGTCTTGCTCAAAAAGACAATTTTTACTTCAGGTCCAATACAGAATTTCGACATTTTGTGGTATTACATAAGTTGTGTACAATGATGCGAGATAGCACTTTTTGAGGGTAGGTTCCCCTCGCGCCGCCGGGTCATCGCGCCGCCCCTTCCGGTTTCCCAGGCCCGCCCACTTCCGGCTTGCGCCCCCCAGACCCCCGCTAAACCGGTAGTGCATTGGCCGTTATAAACCGGAAGCTCACGCGCGAGGGGAGCCACGAGGGCAGGTTACCCTCAAAAAGTGCTATCTCGCTTTATCATACCCTACTTACATAAGTAAAAGGACCCATTTAGACCGCCCACGGTCGGCGCTTCTCGAGATTCCACAGCAAAAGTAGGGTTCCATTGTTACACTTTGCCATCGCCGGGTATTTTCTCCCATAGGGAAACAATGGGAACTTCAAAGTCATATATCTCAAAAAAAAAAAATAGAGCCGACCTCCACAAACCGATTGCTGATTCGTTATCTGCATTGAAAAATTAGTACCTAGATTGAGAACAAAGAAAAAAAATTCGTTCAAATTTGCCTAAAGTGAACTTTTACCAAGTTCCCATTGTTTTCCCATCGGAGAAAATACCCGGCGATTCCACAAGAACCTAAACCAACACAACCTAGCCTAATCTAACCTAGTCTAATCTAGCCCAACAGAACCAAGCCCACAAGAACCTAGCCCAGCAGAACCTAGCCCAGCAGAACCTGGCCCAGCAGAACCTGGCCCAGCAGAACCTGGCCCAGCAGAACCTGGCCCAGCAGAGCCTAGCCCAGCAGAGCCTAGCCCAGCAGAATCTGGCCCAGCAGAGCCTAGCCCAGCAGAACCTAGAGAACCTGGCCCAGCAGAATCTGGCCCAGCAGAATCTGGCCCAGCAGAACCTGGCCCAGCAGAACCTGGCCCAGCAGAACCTGGC
>LQNS02000137.1:647288-657761 GCA_001587735.2 Parhyale hawaiensis
CAGCTATGTTTCATTTCAGTCCTATTGAGTCCTCCCGTTGCATTCTTTGCTTCCTGATCCAGACAATTTAAATCTTTTATTAACCGAAGATATCTTTGACGTATCAATAGTAGTCCCCGCTATATATAGCGAACAAATTCTGTCGGCCTATGTTCGTATACTGCAGCTTTATAAAACTGAAAGAGGTAGCAAGAAAACGGCTCTGTAATAGAAAATTGGTACGCAGGGAACTATAATTTTTTAATAGTATAGGTAGTTTCGCTGTG
The DNA here is from genome assembly GCA_001587735.2 of Parhyale hawaiensis. Classification (NCBI taxonomy): domain Eukaryota; kingdom Metazoa; phylum Arthropoda; class Malacostraca; order Amphipoda; family Hyalidae; genus Parhyale; species Parhyale hawaiensis. The sequence continues at coordinate 647,555 of LQNS02000137.1, forward strand.
TTTTATTTAGCAGATGTGTGATATAATTTTGTACGGATGCGGAAATAAAATTATCTAGGATGTGAAGTATATTTAATAACCACTAAAATAACATAAAACCGATGAAATACCATGATCAATTTTTGCACTTTTGTTTTTTCATTTCATTTTTTTTCATTTTTATTTCATTTTCTAAATAGCTATTACTACTACTAAACCCATAATGAATTCTTTTTGATATTCTAATTAATTACACCACCAAATGCACAATATTTACTACAATGTATTCCCTCACAACCTTATAAGTGTACATTTGACAAAAATAAGAAACTAAACGAAAATTCTTTTCGAATGCATATGCCGGACAGGTATTCGTTATATACTACCTAAGAATGAAGCGACAAGAAGAAACCGTTAGCAGATATAATCACCGATCTAACTAGAAAATAACAATGTTCGTTTAAGTTTTTCGCAAAATCGCTATTGTTCATTATTTCGGTTCCCCATTACTGTTCGTTATCGCGAGAATGGCCCGTAGTCTGTTTTACACTTTCTTCTGAAGCTAACTAGGTTCTGCCGCAGAAATATTACTGGTATTCTTTCATACCAGTTCGCAATTCCCATGTACGCGAACATGAACCTTGCACTATTTTAGTTGCTTCAGTTTACGTCTTGTGATACCTCTGTTATAACGCGACGTAGTATAGCTATAGCAAGCTTCTCACATCGTCAAATGCAGTAATAAACTATGGCCTGCGTTATGTGATAGGGTGACAGAAAATAATTACTTCAATTAAATTCCTGTTTTCTCTTAATTCTCTGAAGAATGTATTTCCCTCATCTAGCATTGATTTTCTATTCAGTTTGAGTATTATGCATATGAATTCAAATCGAATGCAGCTTTCTTGTTGAAAAAGTGAAATTAGGTATCCATATTCTATACATCTGCTAGAAAGTACTTTGACGGATTTCGGTACTTGTATCGACCGCAGATTTGGCCTCTTGGCATTAAGCAAATCAATATATTTTAGGAGAGAAGAACCAATCGAGTGACCAAGTAAGCAACCAACTATTATGTGTCTACTGTTGAATACGAGTTGTTGTGCCACTAGGATGATCTTCTAATGGTCGCCACACTGTGGAGAAATTGCAATGATTTGCTTCTGCCCATGGTCGTGGGCAAAAACCAACTGCGTACGAACGTTCGGGTCTCAGAGCAAAAACGGGGGGGGGGAGGGGGATGGGCAGCGGCGAATGTGCGTCGCTAGTTTCGATTACCCGCTACATTTTCTGCTTGATTTTCCTAATGTCGCAATCTAGGTTCGGTAGGAGATGTTAGTTTGTTCCTACAATAACGTATTTTGCCCTTTTTAGTATTACAGTATTGTGTTCCTGTTGATTGGATGTTCTAAACTTATTCAAAAGATGTTTCTATGTTAATAGTCAGAGTAAAATATTCCCAATTTTCTACGTTTTTGCTGATCTGAAAGACCCTCTGAGACAATTGCTTTTCTTCTAGTTAAAGAGATTCTCCACATTTATACAGTAAAAAAAGCTGCGTTAACGAAGCAAAACTCGTGTTACTTGTGATATGTCAATCAACAACTGGTGAAGCCTATGCGCCAGTTGTTAATTTGCTCCCCAGGATGTTGTGTACTCAGTCTTCTAATGAACACAATATCAATATGATATATAATAAGTGAGCTTTTTTTTTTATTTCTTTTTTTCACTCTTTCTACTTGTATATGGGAATTAGGCAGAGAGAACTGATGACTGCGATTGTTGCTACAAGATAAGTTAGTTTACTTAACTCTAACGTGCCTGATACTGCAGTTATGACCATTGGTTTCGGGTTTCCCGTTGGATCGAATTCTAAGACGTTCATCCTAAACCGGCTACCCACGATACGGCCTCAAACTCGACGCTACGGAGTAGGGCGGGGCGGAAGAAACTTTCATGCCTGAAGTTTCAGACAAGTTGAAGTCAATGAACTTACCTTCTCTCGATAGGTCTGTCCCAATAGACTAAATATTTACTTACTTATTAGGCAAGCTCTTACGTCGAGGCCACATCATACAATCGCACACACAACTTTGAACGTTCAGTTCGCACGTCGTCCCGATTCGACTAGAAAGTTGCTAGCATAGATACGGTATCTTGAACGATGTACGAGCTCCACTTCCGCTCGTAAGTTCAGCATGTGATTGCGTAACGTGATTCCGACGCTAACTACCAATTCCGCAGGTTTTAACATGATCTCTATTGTTTTGGCAGGTTAATGTAGTGAAGAAACTAACGAATGTCTCGAAAAAGGAGAGGCTGAATATCCGGCGGACTTATTAGTTTCCAGTCACCACTCGTGTTTGCTTCTACCTTACGTCTTTTTTCTGTTCAAGTTTGTCTCTGTATCTCAATCGGAAATATTTTAGGTGAGTATCGAATATTATCCGATACTGCCCATATAGAGGTCAGTAAAGCCCTATGACCTTCGAATAGGGTACTACGAGAACTGCGTTAGTGCGAGGTAAACTTTCAACTGCGCAGTATCCCGTATATCAAGCCAAACCAGTTGTGTAATGAGTAATGACTATAACTTTCAAATTTAGCCATGCAATACTCGCATGTTTTTATTATTCAATACAGCTTCGATCATCATCATTTTTTTATATTTTGTAACTCTAGCTAAAAAGGTACAATTCATGTGCATAAAACACTCCAGTAGCCGTTATTTGCTCGAATATATTAAGTGCCATGAACTAATCTCATTGGCTTTAACTTCTTCGGCACGTCAGTCACTAGCGTTGGTTTCCCTACTTCGGAACTAGTGTCAGGCGTCTCAGTCTCAGACCGAACACCATTGGGACGGCTTAATAATCTCTCCTGCTCAACTGCATTGCCCTTCAATCAAACCGCTTCAAGCGCAATTGTTATATGTTCGACACCCGTATTTAGATCCAATGTAACGAACCCAACTTTTGTAATTGAAATTTCTGCTTAGCTAAAGCTAGTGATATTAGCTTCTCTGATTTGAACTTTCGGAATCGATAAGGCCTTTGATGTTCTGCAGGTTTCTTAATTTCTTATTTTGGATGAGCTGATCTGCAATTTTTTAAGAGCAAACTAAATTTCTTTATCGTGTAAATATAGGAACTTTGGCCACTCAAGGGGCATAGGATAGGCCATAGGGTTAGGTGAGTTAGGTTCGCCCATCCTATGTCATGGGGCGCGGCAACCTCTGGGGGCTCTTGTAGGTTACCTTGGCCATTAGCTAGGCCTTCGGAACGTCTTTCTTTCATGCCCACTTTGCTTCCTTCCTGAATTTTATACTCCTACTTGCTCATGCCTTAGTCTGTTCTTCCTTCTCTTTGCCGACTTACTGTTCCAATGCGCGTTGATCCTGCGTGCGAACACCTTCGTGCATGGGTTCAGCGTTTCTATCGACATACTATGTGTCCCTTGCTCTTTCCTCTGTGTTATCGTTCCGCTCGGAAACGGGCTTAAACTTTCTGACTATAGTTAGGTACTTTGGGACTGATCTTGGCTGTGAGAAAATATATGCATATTAATGAATGAAAGATTGGTTGCATTCTGGAAAGTTACGATGAAATCGTATCAGCTTTGCTAACACTTTTCCCACTGTACGTCGGCCTGCAGGAATTCACTAGTTTGAAGAACTTTGTTATCGCTTAGTGGAGGTCCGCCGTATCGCTGTAGGGATGTCCGACAGAAGAAATCTCCATCGTCGAGTAGAATTCTCGGAGGCACTTGTAAGATGTCACGTCATTGTTGTTCTCACGCTTCTGTCGTCCATTCACAAAGTGTTCGTACATGGCGTTGGGAAATCATTGCATCATCTCTTTGACTCAAATCTTTACATGGGATATTACGCAATGCAAAGGCCTCTGAGCTGAATACTGTATACATAACCACGAAGAGGTAAATACTTTGTACCTGCATAAATTTAATTAAAAGCAGTAATTTAGAGCTAAATAGCGTTGTGCATTCATCTTTGCTGTTACATGTTTAACTATCCATGTATATTTATCTGTCCATTTCTCTTACGCTTGCAGTAATTGCTTAGCCCGTAATTATAGGCAGTCTACCCGTATCTTGAACATGGCTGAAGCACAGGGTATTTTTTTAATGACGAAAGTTACTGACCATGTCTAAGTTTGCTAGTTATTTCGTGGTACGTTCTCTCAACAAGAAAACTTTGCATACTCTCCAGTTGCGGCGTGGTTAGAGGTACTGCTTGCTTCTGACATTTGAAGTCGAAATATCCAGCGGGATGTTGAACTTCTGCCCCTTTGGGAGAGCCACGGCGCTGCAGGCATGTTCATGGAAGAGCTGTTAGCGCTGCTGCTGCTTCATCGGTACGTTGGACAGCGGTGTAAAATTTACACTGGATATAGTAAAACTTAGTTGAGAACGCAATCACCATTACAGTAACGGCCTTACGTATAGCTATGTACTGAAAGTACACGGTGCCGGTGTAGTGTAGGCCGCCCTCAGAGTTTGTAGTTATAGTTTTGAAAACGATAAAGTAGAGCATGGATGCAGCTAGCTTTTAGAATAGGTGCCTAACCCAGCTTACAGTAGAGCCACTTATTGAGTTGAGAAAAAAACAGATTATATATAGGTATATTATAGAATACGATGAAAAGAGTGAAAGAAGTTTTGATAGCAACGAAGCGCGTTTCGCTGTTTCTCAGCTCGTCAGGAGGGAAGCTCAAAGTTGGTAAATTTGATTCTTGAGATTTCGCGAAATTTAAAAAAGTTATCATAGGAAGATGTAACTATAATACCAGGCCATGAATTAATTTATCATTCGATAGATTTACCAGGCAATGAACATCCAGTCGATGAATTTATCCGCAATGAATTTACAGTAAATCTTAACCGGACCATTGCGACAACTTCTTACGTGCTTGCAATTTTTTTTCTTTGTTCTTCCTACTCTTTCCTTCATGCTGTAACCTTGAGCTTTTATTTACTTTAGGTGTAATTTAATGTGCCGTGAGAGTCTGCTCACAGTCAGAATCATTACAACATTTGTCACTACATCAAAAATTTTAAATATTGAAATAGCTTGCTGCGTTATAATCATACTAACCATCTTCATTAAGTTGGATTATATTCAGAGTTTGTCATAAACGAGAAAATTAAAATTAAACTATGAGCATATTTTGTTATGGAAAGTCACTGCTTGTACACTGCACACCAGCCCAATAGAGGTACATCCCAACAATGAGCTTTCCAGGTTAGGGCGAGAACTTGTAGGTTAGGAAGCAAGGGCTGGTTCTGTTAATATCCTAAGTATATATACGGGTTTATATAATATGTAATAAGCGTCATTAGGACACTAGCAGAATCAGTCCTTGCCTCCTAACTTACAAGGTTCTCGGCCTAACCTCGGGAGCTCATTGCTGGCTAGCTTCCTCGTACTAGGGTGGTGGTGGGTGGCAGCATAAAAAATTTTGGACGTTTATCTGTCGAGAAGTGGGCGTGCGTTCGAACATAGACTTATTTTCCTTTAAAGTTGGACCAAATGTGAGAAAATCTATGGTGTTTTTAATACTTTTTTTCCGCTATTTGAAGCCAACAGGCCGATAGACGCGCCAAAATTTGGTATTCTATCGAGAGGCCGGCCATTTAATAGGCCGTATAGAAAGATTGTTGGCCATCTACTAGCCCGTATTGAAATATATATATCCGAATATATATATAGATAGACACATAGGGGAATTTTGGGAACAACCTTTCTCGCAACCATGATTCAATAAAAATTTGTTTGTTAATTGTATATTATTACCTCCGCCAAGGAGGTTATGTTTTCGTCGGGTTTGTCTGTATGTTATTCTGCCTGTCACCAAGATAATTCAAAAAGTTATGAACGAATTTTGACGAAACTTACATGGGTTGCTAGGGATGTTAGGAGGAACAGATGATTAACTTTTGGTGAAGATCTGTTCATCCGTTTGTTTGTCTGCCTATGTTTGGGTTAGTGCCATAACTTAGAATGTGATGGACGAATTTTCATGAAATTTACATAAATCGTTGGATTTATTACAGAGAGTATATAATCAAATTTTTGTAATGACGTGTTTGTTCGTTTGTTTGTCGCTGTGTTTGATTTTATGTTTGATAGCGCCCTAACTCAAAAGAATTATGGATGAATCTTTATGAAATTTTCAGAAATTGTTAGTTATGTGTTAAAAGACATAATTGATTAAATATTGGTAATGGTCGGTTGCTCCGTTTGTGTGGTTACCGTATGTATGTTAAAATGCATGTCAGCACAATAACTCAAAAATTATGGATGGATCCTTGTGAAATTTTCAGGAATTGTTTTAATGTTTAAGGACATAATTGAATAAATTTTTGAGATAGTCGGTTGGTTCGTTTGTGTCTTTTATCTACGTTTGTTAAATTGTTTGTTATGGCAGCAACTCAAAAATTATGGATGGATCCTTGTCAAATTTTCAGGAATTGTTAGTGATGTTAAAGGATACAAGTGATTAAATTTTGGTCATGATCGGTCGGTCTGCTTGTGTTTTTTTAAAATGTTTGTTAGCGTAGTAACTACAAAATTTAGCTACCTTACAATCGTGGTTTAAGAATGCTAGGAGTTCACCAACGTTTAAATCTAATGAGATCATCTTGTTTCGCCATCATTTGGCATCTTCGGTACTTTTGGGTGGTCCGGAAAGTTTCCGAAAGAAATGGTCTCTATCTACGGAGTGCTAAAAAACAAGAGGTGCGAACTCTGACAGTAAAAAAAACACTTTTTAGGAATACCCAAAAATTTGAATACTCTAGTTCTTAAGATTCTGAGGTTTAAAGTATAACCTTGATGCTCGGTTAATGGGTATAGTTTTGTATTCTGTCCACAGTCATCAGCCAAAATTAAACGAATATTACCGAAATTAAAAATACCTTATCAATTGAACTTCACAATAACTGTTTGACGGTCCCTGGCTCAGTGCGGGTCTGATACCTCTGCCCTACCCTATGGATTGCTGGACACATTGCGAAATTCTTGGTTCTGTTGCACTGTTCCCCGCTGCGGCCGCTCCTTGTGACAGTATCCATTTCAGACTTAATTGACGTATTGTAAATCAATGAAATCTTGTAGCCCAAAAGGCAGATATCCAGAGAACTCATGTCTGGAAAATATGGGGACCATGCCGCCACTGGTCCATAACCACTTATTTGGTAAGGCGTTGTTCAAATACTGGAGGGCTTTCTTGCTGAGATGGGCAGGAACTCTGTCGTACTGAACATTCGACGGCAATTCCCTAACACTTTCATCTTTGAAAGACAAATTAGATAAAGTTTAAAACCATAGCATCTCGAAAACTACGGAGTTTTCAAATTTTTGTAATTCGTGAAAAAGTGTTGATTATACGTGTACCTGCCTACTGTCAAAGTTTGTACCTCCTGTTTTTTTACCACCTGTAAGCCATAACATTTATAACATTTTAACTCTATTAATTCGATGGAGGATTTCTGACAATTCTCAGGTTGTGCACTGTGGGTTTTTCTTAATTTTTGACCTTCATTGCTCATCATCTGTAGTGGATGATCTGCCTGATCCATCTTTATCAATAAAGCTCTATATAACATCCAGCTCGGAATCTCGCGAACCACATCCGTAGACTTTTTTCGGATGAAGAAGCGTCACCGTAAACTGCACCTATTCTTTTGTCTACCTGCGGGAAATTTTTTTCCTTGATGAAAATAGAGAAGCATCAAGCGCCGAATATGATTTTCTTTATCTTCCATTTTATAGGATTGCAGAATTAATAGAGATCATGGAATCACAAACCTTCTTCCACGAAAATTAATCTTGAACTGTGCTCTAAATGGAGGTGCAGTTCAAATGCTGTTTTCTGGAATCAAGCAGGTTCTAAAATAAAGCCCAAATGCAGACGAGAGGCAAAAATTGCCGAGAGTGCCAATTCGCCAACAAATGCTCTACCAGAGTCGGCGAAAAAGTTGCCTCAAGAGCGAGTTCAGCGGGATGCGTCTAGGCCAATCTTCTTCGCAGTTTTCGAGTAATTCAAAGCAACTTGCTGTCAAGGTTTCCCTGTTATCTGTTCACTACTACAGTATGTACCTCCTCCGTTTTTCTAAAAAAAAAAAAAAAAAATTACGTTAAATGGTGGCGATTGTAACTGCATGGTCAATGTATAAAATGTATTTGTCTCCAGGCTACAATGATGATAGCCGCAGGAAACATACCTACAACTCAAAATTTACAAACTACAGGATAGTACAAAACATTCAATTACTGAGTAGGTACTATACACGGCGAATAAAAACGTAAGCAAGCAATAAAATTTCGTAAATTAATGCATACAATTTCTTTTTCATGCAACTTTCAGAAACTTTACTCTAAGACATTGCTATTTTAAAAATGTTTCCCCCGCTACGTGTACAGTGAAATGTCGTGACAAGCTTGACGATCCAACAATTTTGTCTGGTTGAAATCAGCGAAGATTTCGCTCGTCTGCGCATCGCCTGATCCTTCCTTTTCCAGCCTTGATACGCCCTTCCAGCGGCTATAGCTATCAAATTTATCCTGATAAGGGCGCGTTCCATTGGGTCTTAAAGTCGATCAAAGCCATGCTCACTAGACTTGACGTCTCCGGTATGCAGGCAGAAGCTATAACTCCGCCACACTGAATACTGTTGCGGGTGCTAGAAACAACCCGATTATGCTGAGCCGAATATAATCTGTTGTATATTTTATGAAGTTAAGACCAAGTTCACGGTAGTGTCACAGACAACTGATTAGGAGTCAACGCCTGAAACTTGAATCAATCAGTCAAAGCCAGGACACCTGTCCGTAGATTCGAACAAGTCGAGCCTCAATGGCGTAATTTCGGTTCCCAATCAAACGCGTTCCTGCCACAATATATTTGGGCCCCACAACGCCGAAGTTCCCTAGTGCCTTCTCCGCAGGGGATGTTGCAGCTTGCCGCAGTTCCTGCTGACGAGATTAGTTTTGTAAAGTTAGGTAGGCTCTCTAAATTTCTTTTTCTGTACCGCGAGGTGGGCCGCCGATCGAGGTGACCCGACTTTTTCTGCGGGCTCTTACCTTCGCCCGTGCGGAGGGACCGTCCGTGCAGGTGCTTCTTTCTTCTGTCTTCTTTTCTTTTCGTCCTTCATCTCTTGCCGCCTGAGCACAACGTTGTAGTTCCAGCTGTAAGCCGAGTAAATCATCTTAGGTCGCTATTGATCGTCTTAGTTTCGGAAATAACGGGACATAATAATAATAATAATAATCGCGCCCGAATATAAACTACTCTAGAGTTGCACTCCGAGAGTGCAGATCTTCACCAAGCGACGCAATGCTAACAAAAATTCGCAAAATATTCCAGAATCTCGAATATCTTCCGGATCATCAAATTATAGTTCTCTGTTCCTCGTAAATTGAATATTTCCTATAAATTTCATGAAGATCTGTCTTTAACTTTTGAGTTATGCTGCTAACAGACAAACAAACTTCAGCAAAACTTGACCTCCTTGACGGAGGGACTAATTCACTGGCTTACGGGTACACTGCGCGAGCTGCTGTGTTGTAATTAATTAATTTCCCAAAAAACAGAATTTATTTAGTCCAACGCAATAGAAATTCATTTGTATTATCAAGAAGGTAAAAAACTCATAAAGATGTTAATAATCCTATCTCCTTAACTTGGTCCGTAGAAGAATGAAAATATGAAGCTCAGCACAAATTTCTAGCTGATTTTTATATATAACGTACTTCCATTATATATGTTGGGCGCGATCGATCGATCGCGCTGCGCAAGCGATCGATCGTTCACACGCCTAACCTAACCCCATCTCACCATTGATTAAAATTGACGGTGCCCGAAATTTTAAAGTGAAAAAAAACAGGCTTGCTTCCCCTAACCTACCCGATATACTAAGAAATAGGGGAAAGTAGGAGAAAAACATTGATCGTCCGCGCAAAACAATCGATCGATGGGTGCACATTCGCTTAATACCTACAACATCCACCGTTTGCGCAGCGCGATCGATCGATTGTCCTAATCCATCGTTCGCGCGTAACATATATATGCCTCTAGTCGTTTTATGGAATCAGATTGATCAGTTGCATCACGTTATGGTTGGACATCAATCTTCTTGAATTCCATCAGTGGGCTTAAGATGGGCCATTGCTAGGCCACCTAGAGAAGAAGGCCTCTCACAGCTATCT
>LQNS02000137.1:659350-673679 GCA_001587735.2 Parhyale hawaiensis
TGTAAACCCCAGTGACAAGCGTTGAGTCGTGGTTGGTTACTAAAACATCTAAAAAAGCTAAGGAATTGTCTGATTGGTTTTCGGTAGTGAACTTGATATTTTGATGTTTACTATTTAGATAATCCAGAAATAAATCAGAATCTGTTCGATTCTTAAATACTAGGAATGTGTTATCTACATAGCGGCTGTAGTGGATCGGTTTGAATTCATTTCGGCAATCGTTCAGCCAAAGTGTTTCATGATGGGATGGGAGATGGGAGAAATTTCCCGAAACGTTAATTAGTTTTTATCTGTTAGTCGACATCTGTTATCATTTACAGTATTTCATTTTCGCGAGCCTGCCAGTAAGAAGTTATCGCCAGATATAGAGCTAATTGCTCCATTAAGATGATGACATTCCAGCCTAGTATGTTGCTCCACCGAGTTCATTCATGTGAATAAACCACCCAATTGGGACCACTGATAGCCTGGTGTTATAGGTAACTTTACTTTGGTTAGCTTTTTTTGTTGTTCTTATGTTTTTTGGATTTTAAGCATTCTCTTTACCATCGTGTTTACTGGTACGTACGAAGTGTTTTGTTATAATTGGTGAAGGGACGTTTTGCTACTAGTGACGAGGTTTTGATCTCTGGGATACAATTAGTATAATTGTATTCAAGGTGAACTGCACCTTCTCGAGGTGGTACCGTTAGTATACCTACTTGACATCTTCTCTCTTCTTTATTACTTCAGAGATATTTATTTTCTTTTTCCATCACAGTCTGAAGTGTAGGTAGAACCAATTCAATAAACGCCCGGTCTTACCAAACCGTGGTTTTTCTTTTATCTGTTTTTTTTTTAGTTTTCTGCCCTACTGATACAAGAGAGGTCGGCCGTCCGCTTGGAGGGGCGGACCCTTCGCGGTCCCAAGCTGCCTTCAGGCCCTCTCTCTTTCGTGCCCACTTTGCTTCCTTTTAATTTCATACTCCTACTGATCTTACTTTCTTCTGTTTTTCCTCTTCTTTCCCGACTTGAACACTTTCGTGCATGCGTTCTCGTTTCCATCGACATACTATAGGTCTATGTCCCTTGTTTTCCTCTCTCTGTTAGATCGCCGTTGTTGTGGAAACTGAGGCTTAAACTATTCAGTATAATTTAATAATAAACTCTTTTGGAAGCGGAGCCCTAAACTGAATATTATAATGGTATTCCCCTACGCATTAATACAATGTGGGAAACCCTCGTGCATGTATTCCACGTTTCCGGCAACATATTGTGCGTCCCTTTTTGTCTGTGAGATCGCCAGAANATGGAATCAGATTGATCAGTTGCATCACGTTATGGTTGGACATCAATCTTCTTGAATTCCATCAGTGGGCTTAAGATGGGCCATTGCTAGGCCACCTAGAGAAGAAGGCCTCTCACAGCTATCTGTGACGTCATCGTATGTCAGGCATTGTTTTGGCTGCGTATGCTTAGTTTGAAGTACGGTTGTGGTCAGGTTTGCACTTCCGCTTATATTCTCGTATTCTGTATAAATTGGTGTTTGAAAAGAAGTTTTTTACGATGTGGAAAATTGATTATGTGTTCAATTGCTGGTGTTATAACAGAATCGGACCGAAAGTGTATATTATTGGTTTTGCTAGCCGCAGTAATTGGAAGCTGCGATAGAAATAGCTGCATACCATCAAAAGGGACAACTTCACGCCAACCAAAACAGTGCCATAAGTTTAATCGCTATTGCAGGACTTCTATTTTTCGTCAGTTATATGTATTTTATTATATTATTTCATTTTTGTGAACCTGCCAGTAAGAAGTTATCGCCAGATACAGTGCTACTTGCTGGATTGAGATCATGAGATTGCAGCCTAGGGGCTACAGCTGCAGAGCAATCTTGCTACTATTGTGAAAGTATATGTGCACCACCGAGTTCATTCATATGAATATACCACCTAACTGGGACCACTGATAGCCTGGTGTAATAGGTAACTTTACTTTGGTTAGCTCTCTTTTTTTTTTGTTCTTTTGTTTTTTTTTTTTTTACTTTAAGCATTCCCTTTACCATCGTGTTTACTGGTACGTATGAAGTGTTTTTTGTTATTATTGGTGAAGGGACGTTTTGCTACTAGTGACAAGGATTTGATCTCTGGGAACTGCATCTTCTCGAGGTGGTACCGTTATTATACCTACTTGACATTTTCTCTCTTCTTTATTACTTCAGAGATATTTATTTTCTTTTTCCATCACAATGTGAAGTGTAGGTAGAACCAACGCAATCAGCGCCCGATCTTACCGGACCGTGGTTTTCCTTTTATGTTTTTTTTTTTTTAGTTTTTGCCCTACTGATACAAGAGAGGTCGGCCGTCCGCTTGGAGGGGCGGACCCTTCGCGGTCCCAAGCTGCCTTCAGGACCTCTGTCTTTCGTGCCCACTTTGCTTCCTTTTAATTTCATTCTCCTACTGATCTTACTTTCTTCTGTTCTTCCTCTTCTTTCCCGAATTGAACACTTTCGTGCATGGGTTCTCGTTTCCATCGACACACTAAAGGTCTATGTCCCTCGTTTCTCCCTCTGTTAGATCGCCGTTGTTGTGGAAACGGAGGCTTAAATTATTCGATATAAGTTAATAATAAACTCCTTTGGAAGCGGAGCCCTAAACTGAATATTATAATGGTATTCCCCTACGCATTAATACAATGTGGGAAACCCTCGTGCATGTATTCCACGTTTCCGGCAACATATTGTGCGTCCCTTTTTGTCTGTGAGATCGCCAGANTGGAAGCGGAGCCCTAAACTGAATATTATAATGGTATTCCCCTACGCATTAATACAATGTGGGAAACCCTCGTGCATGTATTCCACGTTTCCGGCAACATATTGTGCGTCCCTTTTTGTCTGTGAGATCGCCAGAAGCCCTAGCGATGAAGCCAAGCAATGCACCCCGCATGATGACGTCACTTGGCCCACGCATGCGGCCTTGTTGTCTAGGTGGCCTTGGCCATAGTCTATAAGGTTAGGTTCATTTAGGTTCGCCCATTCTATGTTATGAAGAGCAGCGCCCCCAGGGGAACACAGAGATATATATTACCTTAGCGATTAGCTAGGCCTTCGGGACGTTTGTCTTTCATGCCCACTTTGCTTTCTTCCGATTTCATACTGCTACTGATATTACTTTCATCTGTTCTTCCTCTTCTTTCCCGACTCGCTGTTTCCATGCGCGTTGATCCTGTGTGGGAACACCCTCGTGTTTGGGTTCCACATGTCTGCTGTCATGCTACATGTCCCTTTTTTCTTCCTTTGTGATATCACATCCGTTGCGGAAACAGAAAGCTAAACTTCTAAATATCATAATAATAATCTTCTGGGAGACCGAGAGTTATGATGGGGTATATACACCGTATGAAGCCTTGCAGACAAAAATGCTGTTCAGGACCGACAGTGATCATGGAATGAATTTTAATCGAACCAATATCCTTTGGTTACTATTCCTACCGCATCCCTGCTCGTCAGGTGGTCGTTATTATGAGGTAATTGATAAATGTAATTCTCACAAGTCTGGTTTCTCCCCATGCGTCTGCACGTTCTTTGCTGTGTTGTGTGGGATTGCATGAAAAGCTGTTTTCAAATTATTGTTAATCTTCCGTAGATATTAACACCTAAGGAACCTGTTGACATAGAATTAGCCCGCTCGGCCTATGAGGGAACGTTCTGCCCGATGTCGTATTATGTAGTTTTTTTTTATTCCCGACTTTTTTTGTGCAACGGGGTGACGTGCACGCTCAACGCACCTACTCGCAAAAGTTGAGCGAGCAACTGCGTAGTGTGGCTCCGACACAAGCTGTCCTATCAGAAAAATATTGATAGCTGATTAGGACTGACTTGAGCCCAATGATATCCTACTCCCAAGATAGGTTGTGTGGGGTTAAGGCTTCATACGTTGTTCAAGAGATAGTAGTCTATAGAAAGTTATAAATCGTTTTCTTTAGTTCTTTCCGCCATGCTGTTTTTTGTGACTTCACACACAGAGCTTAAAACAATATATATTAATTAAAATAGGATAGTGCTTCAACAATAAGATCAAAGAGATTCACTCAATGGACAGTATAAATTATAATGATGCCTGAGAAAATTTTCACCAAGCTCAAATGCAAATATTAAGCAAATATTTTACCGATGTTCATACAGAGTATTTTCTTTACACCGTTTATGACCTGGGCAATATTTTCTAAACACCTGAGGACCCCGAAGCTACCGAAATCAATTTGATTAATTATAACTGCAACAGCACTGCCACTGCCGGGATACTGGAAAACTCTCCTCGATCATAACTATTGTTCTGCTTATCTAATCACGTTCCTAAGATGTAACCATTCGCGTTTATTAATACACTGATATTCTTCGTGTCAGAGAACGTTACCGTTGCTATAAATTCATAAGAAATACATATCTCTACAGAAGAGATTTCTCATACGTTTCAAATATCAGGAAATATATATAACTTATGATGTAAAGAAACGTTTGCCGCAGATCTACTGATAAGGGGAGTGGCTTAACCTTTATCATTTAGATCGCACCCGGGTGATACGGGCTGACGGCGCGTATGCGTGTCCGCGCGAGCTCGACATCACTTAGCAGCCATAGAGTGTTCCCATTCCCAGAACACGGGAATGTTGGGAAATCCGTAGAATTCCAAGGGAATTCAAATTTGGCTCTCGGTGCTTTCTTCAGTATGTCACCTTTGATTATACAAATGCAATTTTTTTAGTTTATTTTTCAAGATAAGTGTTTAACTTTGAGTATCAATATTAACTAAATGTATGGCTATGTTGCAAATCTAAACAGCACTTGTAACATAAATATTTAGCCATTTGCTAAGTTTATTATGCAATTTGCTTATTTACGAGTATTTTTACTGTTACCTCAGATTATGCAACAAGTTAATAAAAACGTCATAAAGAGGCAGTAAATACAAGTGAACGGGAAAATATTTATTAAGCGTCTAAAACTAAGAAATTATAAGCAAAACAATTCAATAAACACTGAAATAAGTGTTGAGTAGTGGTAAACAGAACAAGTTAATTTTGAACATGGCAACCTAAATTTTTCATGATTTTTTATAAGGCGATTATCAACAGACTTTGTCAGGTTTGATATTTCAGATGGTGGAATAGAATCTGCAGCTGTTTTTGCTGCATTCTACAGGCTTACTTTGCTCGAAAACTGCCGACCACCTTCATAGACCTTCATTTTGATCATTGCCCAAAGGTTCTCAATGGGATTTAAATCGGGGCTATTCGCTGGCCAGGTCATAATCCTTTTTGATTTGAATCCTCCATCCGCAAGCCAGTTAGCACTGTACCGTGCTCGGTGTGAGGGAGCGTTATCATGCTGAAATACCAATTTGGATCTGCGTGCGATAGTCTGCTCATCAAGCCATGGAATCAAGTTGGCTTCAAGAAACTGGGAGTACCCTTCTGCATTCAGTTTAACTCCTTCTGTCATTTCAAATGGACCAATATGGGTGTCACCTACTATCCCGGCACAAAGCATCACACCACCACCACCTTGTTGACGCTTAAAAGCCGGGTCTGTTGAGGTCGGTCGTGGAGGACCCATCCAGACGCCTATCCATCTGGACCATCAAGAGTGGGTCTGCATTCGTCAGTAAATATGACATTGAAGAAATCAGTTTTCATGTTCTCTCCAGCCCATTTGACCCTATTTTCTTAATGAGTTATTGTTAGATGTGGTAGTTTAATTGCCTTTTTCACTTCCCTAGCTTCTGCAGAACCACACATCTTGTCTTTCTGCTCAGCATTAGGGCTCCAGCGTCTTCACATATCGCTTTACTTGTAGAAAGTTGTTTTCTAGCGTTATAAACCCTCAAATGTCGCATATCTCGAGCAGTCAATTTCCTCGTAGAAGCTCTATCCGGAGTTTTCCGGTTGACCTTACATTCAATTGTATTAGCCTTAATTCTTCTGTGATCAAGCTTTAATTCCTTGGAAACTTCGAGTGTTGTCTAACCAGAAGCCTATGACGAGGTCACTTTGATCTTTTCTTCACTGGTCAGACCGCTTTTCTTGCCCATGTTGACTAGAGAGTGATGTTGCATAATCTGGCGTTACAGCAGAACTCCGTGCGATGAGCAAATATTGCCAAAACGTGGGAAATGGTTCCGTTTTATTATTCCTTAACTGTTTTTATAGTTACAACATACCAGTGCACTAACTTACTATTAACTTTTTAAATGTTTGACATTTATCCTGAAAATAAGTAAGAAAAATTGTATTTGCTTTATCAAACGTAACATACTATATATTTCATACTCTCAAAAAAAGAGATAGTGTCACTATCATCGCATTAATAACATGTACCTAGGCCTTGTACCAGTAACTCTCATCAGACCAAATACTAATTATGTTATGTTATTGCTTAGTATCATTCTTATGTTAGCATTAAGAATGAAAACCTCACGGTGCTGCATCCATATGGGAAATAAAAGTTTTTACTGTATTATTCCTTTCTCTACGTGTCTCGTTATTAAGACCTTGCACGAATCAGTTCGTCTGAACTTTAGACTTACTGTAGGGCTGACCCGAGTTTCCATAAGTCTCCATACATAGGAAAAATAAACGTTTCTCAACATGAACAAATTTTATTGATATAATATGCCCTATACGTCTGCCATTTTGTCGTGAACACATTTCAATGCGTGCCCTGCACTGCTGAAGATCGAACAGCTGGATTTATGTTTGTAATGGTATTTACGTGTCTCTCCTTGAGATGAGTTAGGTCTCGTATCTTTACCTGATACCTACACCATGGCCATTAAATGTCCCTAAAGGTAAAAATCAAGAGGGGTAAGGTCCGAAGACATATGAGGGATTCTTAGAGTTATCTGAAATATAAAGAAATATATGTTAGAGCCATGTAGGTACGTATGGAATGTACAGTACCGTCCAATTCTCAAAACAGCATAACTTTGTTATTCTAACCATGCCAGGTGCTTCTTCTTTTGCACACTATTAGCCAGTAAGATGTTGATTGTGTTAAAATTTGAGACATGTATGAAGGATAGTAAAAAAGTTATGATCGAAGAGCTTTTCTCTTTAAATTTATAACTTCCAAAACTAAGGGACAAAAAAGAAAAATTTAGTCAATTCCATATTCAGTCCGTATTTCCTTATTTACATCGAAGACAAAGTTTCATGCTGCCATTTGTAAATATTGCTGTTCGTTACATGATGGCTCCACGTCAGAAAGTTGATTATATCCTGCGACAAGATATCATCAAGTTGCACAAGAATAATTTCCCTATTAGAGAAATTTCTGAGAAGGTAAACCGTTCGAGAAGTGTTGTGGGCAGAAAAGTGAAGTCGTACGATGAAACCGGCTGCATTGGTGCCCCTTAAAAAAGCCGGCAGGCCCTTTAAAACGTCAGTTAGAGAGGACAAAGTTATCCAGCGTACGTCATTGAAAGATCGTTTTAAGTCCTCAGCTGCGATAAATAGGAAAATGCATGATACAGCATGTATGAACGTCTCACGTCAGACCGTTTCTCGGCGCCTTCAAGAAATAGGGTTATTTGCAAGACGCCTGCAATAGAAAGCGCTTGTGAGTGCCAAGAACAAGAAAAAGAGGTTAGAGTTTGCAAACAAGCATGTTAACTGTGGTCGCATGAAAATTGGGCGAGAGTGTTTTTCAGTGATGAAAGCAAGTTCAATTTGTTTGGTAATGACGGCAACGACATTGTTAAGAGACGTGATGATAAAAAATTAAGTGTAAAGTGTACTAAGAAGACTGTGAAGTTTGGCGGCGGGAGCTTTGTGATTTTCGGTATGTTCTCTAGTCAAGGGACATCGCCTCTCGTTCATTTGCAAACCCGTGTGAATGCTCAGGTGTATAAAAATCTGTTGGAAGGTATTGTCGTGCCTAATATTGTAAACTCGGGTGTCCGCAGCCCTATCTTCATGCAAGACAATGCCCCCGGCCACAAGGCAAAGACAGTCATGAGTTACCTTGATCAGCAAGATCTCGAAGTTATGGATTGGCCACCACAAAGTCCTGACCTAAATCCAATCGAGAATCTTTGGAAAACACTAGGGGTAAAAGTTATGGCAAGAAACCTTATCAATACGGACGATCTTTGGATGAAACATCAAGAGGAATGGGTGAAATTTACTATTGAAGATTGTCAGAGTCTCATTCGGTCATGCAGTCGACGATGTGCAGCTGTAATCGAAAGCAAGGGACTATTTACCAAATATTGATTGTTCACCACCATTTTACTAAATATTTCTAGCAAAATATTGAGTTAAATGCATTTTTTTCTTGTTTTTCCCTTAGTTTTGACTTCATAACTTTAAAGAGAAAAGCTTTTCGTTCATAACTTTTTTATTATCCTTCATAAATGTCTCAAATTTTAACACAAAAATAAACATATTGTTGGCTAATAGTGTGCAGAAAAAGTAGCGACCTGGCATGGTTAATTAAGGTTATGCCATTTTGAAAATTTGTCCCTTAGTTTTATACGGTATTGTGTTATGTCTCCTCTGTATGGAGACTTATGGGACACCCGGTATAATTAAAACCGTTGTATGAATGCTTGTTTATACATATATGACCTCCACCAAGGAGGTATGTTTTGTCGGAGTTTGTGTACACGTTTGTCTTTTTGTCTGTTGGCTTGTCTTTTTGTCTGTTTGACTGTTTGTTTGCCAATTGTCTGTTTGCTTGGTTGTCCATTTGTTTGTCTATCACCAACATAAGGAACTTCTAGCGCGGTTGATCAAATTATGGGGATAATTAAAGAGAATTTCTGGATTCAGTTCTAATTTAAAGGTTTTGTTCACATTCTTTGCTTGGCGGCGATATGCGCTCTGAAGTGCTTCTTTATTTTTACGGTGAAAGCATTTGAGTCGAGCATGTTTACATACTTATATTTACCACCGCCAAGGAGGTTATGTTTTTCTCGAGTCTGTGTGTGTCTTTAAGATAACTCAAAAAGTTATGGACGGATATTGAAGAAATTCACAGCTAGCTAGGTATATTAGGAGGAACAGATTGTTAACGTTTGGTGAAAATCCGTTCAATCGTTTGTCTCTATATTACTTATGTTTGTGAGCAATATAACTAAAAAAATTATGAACAGATCTCCATGAAATTTATAGTAATTGTTAAAAATAATAAAAAACACAACTAACCAAATTTTGGTGTTGATCGGTTTGTATGTTTGAGTACTATTATTTAAAATGTTTGTCAAAACCTAACTCAAAAAGTTACTGACGGATTTTTTTTAAGAGGCGGTTATTTCTGCCACGAGGCACAAATGAACAAATTTTATTGATAATAACGAGGAAATCCTAGTTTCAGGACCAATTTGAATTTTTCGTTAACATTGCATTGCTTGGCGAAAATAGGTATGCGCTCTCAGAGTGTTCTATAGTGTTATATTGAGTAGTTCCAGCATGAACGTTAATGAACATTCTCTTGAGGCTGGTGAAATTTATTGATAATTGGATGGTCCATCTGGAAAGATTGGTATTACTTTCCCGGCAGTTTTTGGAAGGACAGAAAAGATGATGGTAATGCTCTGCAGAAGTTGAACTGGCGGCCTCAACACGCCTAATGTTTGAGTTCAATGATCAAGCAGGCAGGGTAATACAGCTTTCATAGTACATAGAACAATAATCACGGGCATGAACAGATAAGAGAAGCCAGAACAATTAATTTACTCTGATTATAGAGTAACGGGCACTTGAATCATGAATTATTCATTCGTGTAACTATTTGTATAAAAAGGTAAGTTACAATACTAAGCCTATTTCCGCGATAAATAGCAATAGATCGAAAAATCAATTGTTTCTTTCATAGTAGGATTCATTTCGTAAGTCATTTTTACATCTTCAAAAAGTGATTGGTACATTGCCATGCTCCTGCCGGCAACGGGGGGAGCATTAGAGGTAATTTATTCGCTTCTGCATATACGATATGAATTTCCGACATGACTTTCATATCTACTTATATGGAAGTGCCAGTGATATTACACCAGGTCATCGTTATCACCTCGTCACATTTGTGATGCACGTTACTGATAAGGTGTGCTCGGCACGAGCTGCTGAAGGAATCAAAACGTTCTCGGAATAAAAAAAAAACAATTCATAATACCTGAGAGAATTTAATTAGTCGATTACGGCCATTATCAAATAAGAGTATCCTGTGTACAATAGCTAACGCTGATTTTGTGGAAAAAATGTTCTGAATTAGCCAATTTTGTTGTATTAACTGAATCAAAGATAATTTCAGCAGACGAATTGTGTTATAATTTCAGGTTGGGGTTTTTCATCAACCGGTGCAAGCAACTAAGAGCCGACGCTCGTGCCTTTCCCCTTGAATGCTCGTCGAACGTTCTGTATTCAAGAAGTCAGAGGGCGCTGCAGGGAACGTTCGGGGTTCCAGCAGAACGTAACATTGATCAGCTGTCGTTCTGATGCAGGCAGGTAAGTGCTGCACGTTTCTTCTGATACTTGCTCTAAAAGTCAGGAAGCGTCGAGGTCTATGTTACATTCTTATGGTAAGTAACCAGGATAAGCCGGAAAGATCCTATGAACAACAATATATAATTATATATTTTACCCCTTCCGCCAATGTGATTAAGTACGATACAGAGTCTACTATGGGTGTCCATATGCAAACTTTTTAACATAACTTTATATCATATATTTCAGCATACTAGAGCAGTATCCAGTAATCGGAGCGGGCATAGATTGAATTGTTAAGCTTATCACCTAATACAGAAATACTTTTTCATTGAGAAATAGCGTTTATTCAATGAAGCATTGTCGCTGGCAACGTTTTGGGCAATGCGCGCGCGTTGTCTGAGGTTCGTTTCTTAGCTTGGAGGTTGAAGGTCTGTATATACTCCGGAATGTAGCATCAACGGTTGCTGGTGTTGCTTAACCCTGGGGGGGGGGGATCTTCGAAGAGAGTGACCTCACGGACTCCGAGCAGACTCCACGGTCCCGCCAAAGTCCGACGGAGCTGGATCCGGCTCATAGTACGGTGTAAGCAACTGGACATCAACCACAACCATCTGCCATGGCCAGACGGCACATCGGTCTCCAGAGCCAGGGTACGGGATAATTTTGACCCCACGAGGGATGTGTGAGGTCTTGCGGTCCTTTCGCTTGATGCTGCCGGTCCCTACACTTTACCACTGCAATTAGGCAAGTGGGGCCGTGCCTCAGTGGAACCTGATGTCCTGACAGGACGATGAGTGGAGGAGGAGGAGAGAAGTGCAGAGGGTTAAATTACATCACTCCTTCCTTTTTGCAAGGAAATTTTAGTGGCAGCTCGTTGCCAGTGCTCTGTGCAGCTGGTTGCTGGGGTCAAATTGTAAAGAAAGTGACCGTTAGAAGTAACATTTGCTCTAGCCCTTGGGAAGAAATGTTTGCATTTGTAAATTACACGCTTATGTAATCTCCCATGTGTGGAAGCATCAATGATTCTAATCTTCACCGTCCAGTGACCCAACCAGCACATTGGGGGATTGCAATTGTCGGCTGAGTCTTCCGTCTCACCACTCCATAGCTCTGACAACTGTTGCTGACCTTAGCATCGCACTGCCTTGGGGCATAGGGAGTATTTTTCTACCGTACATGCCCGTACCCGCGAATATCCTAGATCAGTGCTTTCTCTAGAGGTCTTGGAGGGTCCAAGATTTTAATTTACTTGAGCCAATCAGCAGATACATCCTTTTCAGTAACTACATGTTGAAATCGGTCCTTCTTAATAAACCGTGATAAGTAATTTTTCTAGGTTATTTCTCTCTCTGCTGGGATTAATCTTTAAAATATTGTATGTCTGTGCCATTATATTAGTACATTATGTATTCAGAAGGTTTACAAGATGGAGGTCATTGTAGGGTTGGTACCACGGGAAATGTTTGAGGGGCGTGGTCCTAAGGGGTGCGTTCGATCAAGTGACTTGACCTTCACACTTTTGGTGTCAAGCCCTATTTACATTAAGGGCGCACAAGCGCGCTTCGAAGCAGGGCTACCAGCAATTTGTACTGCCCGCACAGAAAAGCCACGCGCGTCGTTACCCTTGTACCGCATGGTATAATAACGTACTATGTTGTACCGTATACACTGCTGTTCGTCACGTGGGTCACCATCTTAAAGCAGTCAAGCTCTGTCTGTAAAATTACATATGCGATTCAGATGTTAGTGCTGTAATGTAGTCAAAGGCTGCTCTTCAAAACCAAAGAATAAGAAAGTGGGCGAATTATTTACCTCACAGTGAAACCCAGCAAACGAGGCTATGGAATCTAACTACAAAACTCTGTAATGAGTTTTAATATACATGCAAGTAGTAAATGCTAGTTCCGGTGCCATCGTTTAAAATGATGCGGGGCGTGTTAGAGCACTGAAAGAGAAAACATTCTACTCAGTATATCCTTAACCGCAAGTGCTAATTTAGGACAACACTTTCAATGCGAATAACCCGTCTCTCATAGTAATGACCGCAATTCATGCGAAACCTTCTGCTCTAAGTTCGGAAATTAGCACGATCATTTCTGAAACTAACCAAGCCATGACAACTGGTCAGAAGAAGTAAAAAGAATACAAATGATCCTTCCATGTCATTTTGTGCAATGTTCCTAAATAAAGAGACTAGTTATATCGTCATTAGAGTAAAATACGTGTATCAGCTGACGTGAGAGTTACCACCACTGCGATAGTCAATACAAAATGCTGGCTGACCTGCAGGCAGGCATGAGCTGGAGAGCGGTGTACCCCTTGCATTCTTTTCATCATCATGATTTTGCTAGTAAAACGGGACTGAAAAATTGTTTTCTCTTAACTGTAATTTCTTACTTAAGAAAAACAATGGATAAATGAATCAGGATACCTTGAGCCGCTGGTCAGCTGAAGGGACGGTGAGCCAACAACTTCAAGCACGGCTTGATCCAGCGGCTGTGGGGCATCAGCGCAGCAGGCCAGTTCTAGTGGGAGGAGCGCATGCAAAATATAGGCGGCGCTTCGGTCAGTCAGGGCTGCGGCACGCGTCACCAAGCAAAGTGTGAACTGGGCTTTAGAAACATATTGCTGAACTGGTGTTTAAAAATAAGGGCACGAGCTTGAGCCACCATCTCTAGCCATATGAACAGTAAGTGCGAAATTCTATTGTGCATCATCTAACCTCTTTAACGACGTTTCTTTAAAATGCAGTTAACTTTTTTATAAGGAGTTTATAGCCTCATTACCGTTACATTGGGGATGGGGGCGGAAAAGAAACACCTATAACAGACTGACCTTGGCATTTTGCTGTAGCAGAAATTTCAATGTTACTTGTTTTTCCGCACTGCAGATCTTTGTGGCAGTCCTGCAGCTAGAAGCCTTATACATTTGCTGCAGGCGTGCGACCTTTTCATGCATTTTCTTTAGTTCTTTAAGTTTTTTAGTGTTTTGATTACATCTCGTTCAGATTAATATGTCAGTTTCTTCATATGTATTTCATTTAGTTTTGTGCCTTCTTATCGGTTCCTGTTGTATTTAGTTATTTTCATATTTTGTTCAGTTTTGTGGAGTTTCTGTTTTGTTCAATTTTTTCGCAATATTTTCCCTTTACTAACTTCGTGCGGTTTTTGTTTACATATTGTTTACTTTTGTGCTGTGTCGTTCGCATTTTGCTCAGCTTTTTTTTTCATTTTGTTTAACTTTTGCCTAGCACAAAACTGAGCGAACTCTAAACGAAACTACATAAGATTCGCAAATAATTACATCACCTGAAATCAATTTCCTTCAACAGCCAACACTTAACGGGAATAATTGCAGGTCATAGATGCATGGTCTACCTTTTGTTCATCGTTTATAACTGTTGGATTTGTTTAATTCATTGCCCGATAATGTCAATAAAAAGTTATGTGCCTGCATGAATTCTTTACTCCGAGGTTGCAATGCCCTGGGATACAGAAATATTACGGTTTCGCCTCTAATTTTCGTTTTCTTCATGGTGTGTTGAAGAAAATGGAGTTTTTCATAGGGAACTGTAGGGTTTCTCCGAGGGTCGATTACTCCACCTCCACAAAGACAGTTATCGTTTTTATAGCTCGCTTTGAATTTTAATAAGCAATCATACAACTTTCTTCTAGTTTGTAGCAGTAATTTCAAGTAAAATTTCTCGTATGGATTTGTTTTTCGGGAAACGCAGATTAACAACTATTAGAATGACAAGTGCTGCAATTAAAGACATTTTTACGAACAATATTTCCTTCTAATTTCAAGCTTTCGATTCAATCGCGAATCATCTTCAGGAGAAGTTTCTAACAAATTTTGGGAATGAGAG
>LQNS02000137.1:686469-699864 GCA_001587735.2 Parhyale hawaiensis
TAAAGTGTTCAATGATGACCGGCATCAGTTGTAGTTCAAATTGGTATTCAAATTCTTGCTTTCATGTATTTTCATCTTTGTATTAAATTTCTATGCTCTTTTTCCAGTATATTGTGAGATTCTTACATGTGTTTTACTGATCCAGCTGTCGTATGAGTCCCAATCGCCAAGTCTTTTAGTTAGGTAGGTTGGGGAATAGCTCGCCCCTTGGGGACATGTCTAACTCTCTCTATGTTTTCTTTCTATATTATTTCCATAGTTACGATTCTATCATGTGCTACTAACCGAGAATGATCAACTGGATCATTCATTCGTTCGCAATTAATCATTTATCAATATCCCATTATACTCATTGCTATACCCCGTAACACTTGAGGGCAGGGACAGAAGAATACAACCAATGCCTCTCATTGTTGTACACCTTATATAACATACAGAGTTCGGCAACCCTTCTCCTGTGGGACAGGTTCACCAGATCATTATCCGCGCACAGCCGGCTAGCTGTACTAACAAGTCGGTCCAACAGACGCAAGTGGGTGTCAGCAGCTGAAATCCAGACCGGTGAGCAATACTCCAACAAAGGTAGCAAAAAAGCATAAAAACATCTGCGGACAATCTCACTGTCACCAAACACACTTTTCGAAGGAGCCCAATCTTATTGGAAGCACGCGACATCAGTCGCCTAATATGCCGCTCAAAGGTAAGCTTCCAAAAAAAAAAAAACAACGCCAAGAATCTCCCAGGAGCTACACCCCTGAAACAAAGTGTCATCTATCTCCAGATGTGGATGCTGCGGTACAAGTACCCGAGACCGACTGATAATCATCGACTTGGTCTTACTGGCATTCAGTTTCATACTCCAGGCCGAGCACCATGCACTAATGTGTGACAAATCTCCATTCAGAGATTGGGCGACAACATTACGCATGCGACGAGCAGGTATCACTACAATCAAAGTGGAATCGTCGGCAAAGTTGATCATCGTATTTTCCAGCGAAGAGAACAGGTCACTAGTATACAGAACGAATAACAGCGGGCCAAGTACATTACCCCGAGGGACGCCTGAGACCACCGCGACTGAGGCACTCAAAACGCCGTCAACAGCTATACTCAGCGTTCGCTCAAGACAAAATCGCGAATGATTGACAGTACCCTACCACCCACACCAAACGACTCTAGCTTGTATAATAGACCTCTTTGGGGTTGACCCTGTCAAACGCCGCGCTGAAGTCCAACTGGACAAGGCGTGCCTTAGACCTACAATCCAGCGCAAACTGTAAATGGTGTGACACCGACAACAATGGGTCTCAACAACCAAACCAGTTCTGTACGCAAACTGACCAGCAGGCAGCAAACCCGTTACCTCAACAAAACGACCCTGGATCCTCAGGAATGGGAGTAATATTCTCAGTACGCCAACAACGGGTAAAATTCCCTAACCGTATCAGGCCCCGGAAGATCACTGCTAGCTTAGGGGCAAGAACGCCAGCAAGTTACTTATAAAACAAAGGAAACATGCCCACCGGGTTCACACCTACATACGGATCAATAAGGCCCTCAAGTAGCACCTTGACTGTACCATATCTGAACGCCAACGAGGTTAAACGAGGTTCATGGTGACATCCATGAGGCAATGAGAACACATCTCTGCTCTGCTTCCCGTCAAAGTCAGCCGACATGAGCTCCGCTCTAGCCAAGAGATCAGTAATGATACCTTCACCGGGACCAACACGAGGCTGCAACGAAGGTTCAGCACCGAATACTGAACCCTTTATCTCACTCCACCAACGATGTGGATGGTCAATACTCAGCAGAGACTCCCTGGAACGCTGCCTCTGACGACGCTGTACTTCCTTAACCTACCCTCTCGGTGGTGAAGCGACAAAGGCTCGGCATCGCACAAACTGAGGCCTGGGTTTGATTCCCGGACGCAATGCTATGGATTTACACTGCATGGAGCACTCCAGCACCGAGAGGCCAGGATATGCACCGCAAGGGATCCCAAATTGACTCTCATCACGGACTGCTTCTCCTACTCTTCACACACCTAGTTCTTCAAAATTCTAGAATTATTGCAAAAGAAAACCTCGATAGGTGTATCCACTGTACCCTGTTTATGAGACAATAAATGTTTGCTTTATTTGTTTTTGCCTTAACCTTACACAGACCAGCTCTTTGACTGTGCTTTGTAGTACGCGGTGGTAGGGCTGAGGTGGCTCGCGGAAGGCAAGTTTCAAGTTTATGTAAATTTATCTATGTGTATAGATGGGGTTAAGCTGTGGGCGTTTCTAACAAAAAACCACAATAGATGAAAAATCAGCCGGTAGGTGTAATAAGATTCTTTACACTTAACGGCACAGGAATAATTCACGGGCTATTCTCGTAGGTTTTATCGACAGATGAACTGTTCCACCACCACCACGACCTTATTACAACCGGCCTCAACTTAGCTAGCTCGTGAAAGGTTATGTAAGGCAAGATGATGGTTCCGGTAACGTTTCAAACGAGCTTTTATTGAAAGAATGTTGATTTATAGTTTTCGTATTTTTTTGCTAGGTTAAATTTTTACGTATTGCCTTTTTAAGTTATTAGGTTTTAAGATCATCAAGTTAGGTAATTCTAAAGTTCGTTTTTTAAGGTCGTTAGCAGCACCAATCTTTGTCTTACCTAACCTTATAAAGGCTAGCGTATTTGGACATTAGCAGAACCAGTCCTGGTTCTTCGTACCTATTACACCTAAAACCTTCATTAGAACCAATTGCATCTGAACCCTTCGTTAGCTAGATACAGTACAATATTGTGGATTGCAAAAAAAAAAATCGTGCCGTTTTAGTACTTCATCTTTCGACCTATTTTACAGCATGATTGAATCCGGAAAATAGGATTTGAATTGCACCTCCGCTTAGAGCACAGTTCAAGCTATCTTTTCGTGGAAGAAAGCTTGAGATTGACATCCAGGAGGCACAGCATTTGCTAGCTTCCTATACTTCCAGCATAAAAAAAAAAAAGCTTGAGATCCTATAACTTGTGTAAATTCTGTATCCTTTAAAAATAGAAGATGAGAAGTTCATTTCGCCAGTTACTCACCCCAGGGCCACAATATTCCTGCTGGATTAGAATATGCTCCTGGATCAGAATGTACCGTAACTCCTGGATAAGTAGATACCGCCTGGGATAGAATAGGCTATACCTCCTGGATAAGAACCTAGCCTCTCTATGAATATTCCGCTAGGACGAGACTGGGTAGGGCCCCTCTTTATGTCCAAATTTTGTCCTGGGACAAAATCTACAACCTGGAGCAAATTATACCCCCTGGACGAGAAAATACATTAGGGCCCGAATATACCGCCTAAGGACAGAATATACCCTCTGAACTCGACCCTACCCAGGACCAGAATATCAGGCCTGGGCCAGATTCTACCTCACTTAGGCTGAAAATTCCACCTGGGCCAAGTGCCATCTCCTTTATTTGAATATTCGGAATGGACCAGTATATATCACCTTCGCCAGAAAATCGTTCCTGTGCCTGCATGAATATCTCTCTTTCTCTCTTAGAGTAGAATATACCTAGTGCCAACGTCAGAATATCAATCCTGGGTCAGAATATACCCCTGGGCCACAGTGTATCCCCTGGACTAGAATGCATTTATTTTCTATGTCGAATATACTCCTAGTTTAGAATATAACAACTGCACTAGAATATACCTTCTGTGTCAGAATCTGTACCCTATAAGCCAGAATATACCCTTGGGCTAGAATGTACCCGCTAAAGAGAATATACCTCTGGATCAGAATACACTTCATGGCCTAGAAACTGCCTCTTGGAGCAGAATATAACCCTGGTTCAGCATATAACCTTTTTGCCAGAATATACCCCTGGACTAGAATGCACCCCCTCGACTAGACCATACCCTCTGGGTCAGAATACGAGAAAACTACTCGGATCAAAATATACCCCTGTACCGAAATATACCGCCTGGACAAGAACATACACCCTCAGACAGAATATAACCACTGGGCCGGGATATACACTGTGGACCTCAGTATTCCCTTTATGGTTCTACCGGAATATATGTCCTGGGACAGAGTATACCCCCTAGACCATTAATACCACCTGAGCCAGAAAATAGCGACTACCCTATCATACCTTACCACCTGGGCTAGATTATACCTGCGGGACAGGAATCTATATACCTTCCGAATCCGGAGTACCCGCTGGAACAATATACCCTTGGGACCAGAATATATTCAATCGTCCAGAATATATTCCTTGAATTAGTATACACTCTGGACCAAGATATTCAGAACCCTTGGACCGAAATATTTCCCTGAGCCAGAATATTCTGCTGGAGCAGAATATATATCCCCTGGGCTCAGAATATATCCTCCGGTCCAGAATATACCCCGTGGACCAATATTTACCTCCTAAACCCGAACTTACCTATGGACCAGAATATCCTTCCTGGGTCAGAATAGGTATGTTGCGCGTGAATCAGCCTGCATCTCCTGGGCCGGAAATATACCCCCTCTACCAGACTAAGCCGTATGTACCTACTTTACCTCTATACCTTGATGATTCTTCGTACGAGGTCCAGGTGGCGTTACTCACATCGCCCATCTAATGCAGAGGTATTGCTGCAGTCCGTGACCAGCGGAGTTGTCTCCACATTGTACGAAGCCGCTTACAGCTGGCTTGTCTAGCATTTTCAATGCCGGTGACATTTCGAATGTGACGTGAAATTTGGTTGAACAACTTCACACTCCGGACAATGCAGCTATTAGAATACTTAGTGGCTCTGGTATCGCCACCATTTCTGGATGGAATTCGTACTTCATAAGTCCAATCAAAACGGTCAGAGTATCTGAAAAGATCCGCATATTGACTTTGATAGTTATTCCTTTTAGAATTTTCCAAACATACATGATCGTGAAGCACTCAAATCTCCGTTAAACTGGGCACATTTGAAGGCAGGCATGTCATACTTGCCTATAATTTAGCAGTGAATGATCTCTGAATAGCCTCGATGCGCTGGAGGTCAAAAAAGGAACAGTATCCTATCCTCGACAATACCAGATGTCTGCCTCTCGTGATGAGGAAGTTCGAAGCACCCATCACCTCCGTTTTTGTCTCTCAAGTCACGTGATCTTCAAAAGTGGCATTATCCTGCATTAACACCCCAAGGTCTCATCTCAGGTCTCTGAAAACTTTCTCTCGATTTTGCTCCCATCACTCGTTATGAAGGATGTAGATTCAATAAAGGAAGAGTTTTTCCCGTATCGTAACGGTTCAGATTTTGTTTCGTTGCAGGTCAAGTTGGTTTTCAATAACCAGTGAGAGATGTTACCTGAGTCTAATAGCACTGTCCGGACGTGTGCCACTAACTGTGCGCTGCTAATATTCGTGTGTCGTCCGCAAACAATGCGGAAATAGCAAACTTGCATTTGCGCCCAATGCCAGTTATTACGTTAATGAGGAAGAATACCTAGATTTTTTGACGGGAGTAAGACGTTGGTTCTTTAATTACATCTTCTTCCAGTCAATTTTGTAAAAAAAAGATGCTGTTAGATGTTGCCAGCTTTCTTGCTCAGCTTTGGCAGTTTCTGGAAGCCGACTACTAAGCGTGCTACAAGTTTCTTTATAATTAGTAAGAGCGTGCGGGCGAGCAAAACGGAGAAGTGCACGCAGTTTCCATTCATGTAGTCGGGAGTGGGGCAGTGGGCATACCCCGCATGTTGCAAATACCTAATCAGAAATGGTTGCTAAACTTGAAAGTTACCTAAGCTAGAAGGAAATATGCTGCCCGACTAATAGCTAAATAGTCGCCGATTTAATAAATACAGATTTGTTGACATCTAGCACTTCAGATTAATAGAAATATGCAGTCCGCAGTTAGTGCTGCATGACGAGAGAGCGGGAAGTTCGTACAGTCGTACACTACGGACCGGGCAATGAGTCCGAGAGAGCGCCAGTCATGATGCAACTTCGGTGTTAAGAGGTGTGTGCTACTCTCCAGTGCCACCTTGTGGCACCGCCCATTCAGTGCCGTGCGAATCAATTATTGAAGACAACTTGCATGTGGAGCTTGACTTGTCGGCGCCATTGTGGCTTCTCAAAAATATAAATAGTTGTAAGGAAGGAGAATTGACGATCGTGTGAACGCCGTACAGCTAGGTAACTTGAGAGTATGAAGATGATACCCTCTGTGCTCTCTCTACGATTGTTGTTACTTCGCAACAAAGATCTTGTTCTCGTATAGTATGAACACATGCAGTGCACATCTTGCATTGTGTTAGGAAGGCACTGGTGCGCCACGTCGTAGACTAGTAGTGCTGCGTGCGCCAAAACTACTCTTTTGCAGTAGGAAATGACAATCTTAAAAATTGAGCCAAACTCATTTTGGCTCTTCCAATGTTTCATAATTATGCATGAAAATCTAGAACTATTTACGTTAGCTATATATTTGTTTATGCGGTTTGATATAGCCTAAAAAAGAATAGAGAAAGAATACTGGCGGGACCAAAGTAAGAATCGGAATAATTTGAACGTTTTAATTACTCCCTGCGGTTTCAAAGCAATGAAAACTATCCATGTTTTGTGCATGTTTCAGTATTGCTTCATGTCTTCAAGAAATTGCAATAGGTCTCTTACTATTGTGCTAGGCTAGTAAAAATTGCCCAGTCTTTACAGTCTTCGCCCGATACGTCGTTGAATTCATTAAGACTTTTTTTTACCAATGTGCAGGGACCTTAAGCGCGAGTCTTCTCCGATTTCAGCATGAAAAAGTAATGAATTGTCTATTGTGCTTTCAAATATTTGGTGAGGATCTTCACAGAAAAAATTGCGCTCTTTATTTTGGAACCGAAAGTTGATTAGGTACATTCACCCATCCTATGCTGTGAGGAGCAGCGCCCCCCAAGGTGACCTCTGCGGTTACACTAGCCTTAGTCAAGGCCTTCGAGACTTCTTTCGTTCGCGTCCACTTCGTTTCATTTCAGTGCCACGCTTTGTGTTCTGTTCGCAAGCGCGCGTTGATACCGCGTGAGAGCACTTACGCGCGTGGGATCCACGTTTCTATAGACATAGCCTACTATATAGGCCTGTTTCCTATATTTCTTTCTCTATTAGTTCATCTTCGTGTGGAGACGACGGAAATATTATCCAAATGTCGACACCTGTTTCTAATGGTACTTCCTTCACTACGGACTCGTTAAACAAAACTCACAATGTTGGATTCGTTAATGCCGGAGTTTTTAAATAAAATATATGTATTTATGTTTAGACATTAATTGCATGCCGAACTCGATCACACATACAAATTCTGTCTGTTCTTGTTCATTTTTTCTTGACTTCTTGTACCTATGTCGGTTGTCCAGTGTGGGAGCACCCTCTTGCATGGGTTCCACGTTCCTCTCGGCTTACACATTGTCCCTCCCTTTTCATCTGAAATTCTATTTGCAGTAACCGGGGAAGCCTGAACTAATAGCCCGTTTAGCCACATCAATCAATTTTATATTAATTGAAATGATACTATATTCTAATGCCACAAAATTATTGAGCCTTTCGAATAAAAAGAAAAACCCCAATCGCTGCTTGAAGCGTATGATGACACGAGAATTATTTCTGGAAAATTAAATGCCTAGGCAATACGATACACCATAAGTTGGATCGGCCTATTTCAATTTAGGGGCTTAAGACAGGCATACCTGTTGTGTCCCCCATATTAATTAACTGTACCTGACCTCGATACAAGTGAATTTTCTCTTAAAGGAATACAAGAAGAGAAAGAACTCGTGTTACGGTACAGCTTGAGTAAGAGTTTTACAAATCAGACGTAAATAAAACTGCATAAAACTCAAATCTGCCTACTACGCCCTGGTTTGTCAATCTGGTTGTTTTCCGTCCCAAAAAATTTCCTAGCACTTGTTACCTATTCCTAGGGTCACATCAGCTGCTACGCTACACTTCAAACAAGTGACTAACGCAGGGTAACCTTTCCAGCCTCTTACCCCGGTCCACCATAGGGAACTCCGCCAGAAATGACGTCCATCACACCAAAAGTTCAAATGACCCCGCAGTGTCGTTAAACTCTCTTTAGCTTGCTGGCCGGCTCCGCCTCTATTTTATTTTTGCTGCAGTTGCACCCCAGAAAAGTTAATGCAAGTTTAATTGGTAACAGACCATCACTAAAGTTATATTTTCCGAAGTTAAGAAGTCAGGGTACATTTATTCCCGTACCCACTTTCCCTTTTTCGTACTCGGGCGTTTTTTCTTGGTCAAACTAAATAAACTGCACTTCTGGATTTTCTGAATTTCTGGCGAATTTTGCAGTTGGATTAGTATTTAGGACTACTAAAATGAACGTCTTGGGTAGGGGGAAAGATTTTTCAGCTACAACAGAGCTCTTACTCATAAGGTTAGGTAGGCAAGGACTGGTTCAGCTAATAACGATGTTGGGCAGAGTTGTTGACATATATGAAACTTTTATGTATATTACTTGTAGGACATTAGCAGAACCAGTTCTTGCCGACCTAACCTTATGAGTAACAGCCACGTTGTAGCTGAAAAAAATCTTTCCCCCACCCAAAATGTTAATTTCAGTATTCTTAAATACTAATTCAACTGCAAAATTTAGTTGAATTGATTAATATCACATCTCTTTTCCAGCTTTATTCATCAGGGTTGCTATCTTCGGCCGTTGGGCGTATCATACCAGGACGCTTAATGAATTGTGGTCATATTGAATAAACATATTCTCCCTATAGGTTTTTATTTCGTTCTGACCGCAAGAAGTGCATTTCACAACATTTGGCAACACTCCGTGACGAATGAAAATTTCGTTTGCCGCATCATTATTTTTGTATATTTTCTGTTATAGACCAACGTTTTTACTACAACAACAACCACATGCGATCACAATGCACAGTATGCGATACGGCCTACGGACGTGATTGTTTTTTGTTTACACAGTTGCGCAGGATGGCGCAAGATGATGGATGTACATCGCCCGTCGGAGATATGATTTTAAGTACCTATCTTACATATGAATTTCAGTGAATACATTGTTAAAACATTAGAAATGGATATCCCCCATCTTAAATATGATTATTGTTATTCTTGCATACTAATTTTTTCATGTTACACTAAAGTCAGAAATGTCGAAAATCCAAAAGTGCAGTTTATTCAGCTTGACCGTTTTCTTTTCTGAATTCACTACTCACAGTTATCCTATGCAGAGCACCTCAGGCATTCCTTGGCCTTGTCGTCCTTCTTTGCATATAAACTTAGGGCGGGTTCGATTGGCAGCGAAATTAAACGTTTCAGGTAGGACTTGTTCCAATCTTCAGATAGGTGTGCTGGTTTCGTCATGTTGATTCGTGTTCCAATCTTCAGATAGGTGTGCTGGTTTCGTCATGTTGATTCTTGTTCCAATCTTCAGATAGGTGTGCTGGTTTCGTCATGTTGATTCTTGTTCCAATCTTCAGATAGGTGTGCTGGTTTCGTCATGTTGATTCATGTTCCAATCTTCAGATAGGTGTGCTGGTTTCGTCATGTTGATTCTTGTTTCAATCTTCAGATAGGTGTGCTGGTTTCGTCATGTTGATTCGTGTTTCAATCTTCAGATAGGTGTGCTGGTTTCGTCATGTTGATTCGTGTTTCAATCTTCAGATAGGTGTGCTGGTTTCGTCATGTTGATTCGTGTTTCAATCGGCACAACGTAATCGGGCGACTGCTAAGCACCGGCAACTCAACTCGAAGTGACAAAAATAAAATTCCTCTCCGCATTTCCTGTCAAGTCAAGTGGGATTGGCTTAGATCGTCTTTGATGACCCTGTCGAACGTGCCCGTATACGAGTACGTACCGTATCTACGTTATTATACCACGGTACGGTATATATATCTTGTATAACCTTCGTTTAGATTACCACGATAGGCTTCGCACTCCAGGTCGTGGGCTTGATGTTCCAGATCTTGACGAGCTACCAGTCTTATTCTACTTCCTGTCAGAAGATACGTAAATATATCATAAAATTTTGCTTTGCATTCGATGTATTAGCGTTTCTTTACGTGACTCTTCGAAGAAACCTGTATTTCTGCTCAGAATGTTTAACTCTAACTGTACTGATTTGTCACTAAAAGTTAAATTATGAAACCTTGAATTTCACTTACTTATGCTTCAGATATTCTTTAGAATTGTTTTCAGTACCTTCCGTGTATTCCCCAAACATCGTCATATTTTAATGATTAACTTTTATTCCAACAGGTCATTTACTTACAAAGCTGTCGAAAGTGCCGTGTATTTGTGTTTTTATTCTACGATCGACCATTCCTTAGTAAGTGCATTTAGATTTATCGTCACAAACTGGACATACTCTGCGAAGTTTTTTAGTCGCTGCTGTTAGATTAGCGCATATTGTTAACTGGTGAGGTGCGATTCAACATGGCTGAAGTCAACGCCGCCGCCTCTGCAGTTGAGCAACTGTCTCTGAAAGGAGCTGTGTCGCCTAGTGGTCAAGGTAATTTAATTAAACTTACTTAACTTAAAGTTAAGTTTTAATTATTCCTAATAAAATACCATCTCTATTGATGTAATGTGAGAGTTTTGGAGACGGCATTTGTTGGCCGCAGTCCGTGTCGGACGCCTACTCTCTCGAGGAGTCTGTGAAAATCAGCCATTTTATGGAAAATTGGAGGCTGAATTTTCGGTTACTGGTTAGACACAGCGGTCGCATTTGGTCCCGACTCAACCTCCCTGATGTATATTTTTAGAATTTAATGCAAAAAGAGCTGTTTTTTACATATGAGTTACTTGACGTCAGTTTCAACAACAATATTGCTACCGAAAGAATGCTTAAAATTGAATATAAATAGAACACAATTATTTCTGAGGCAAGCCTACTCCTTTTTGCTTCGTCTTATTTTTTAATTATCTTCTTCATTTTAATTGGTGTGATAATTTCCTAATTTCCTAGGAAAATAATAATAATGTCTCTTAATTTCGAACTCATTTCTATTAAGATTTATGTAGAGCCCTCAGGGGTATATTCTGGCGGGCCCTTTCCATGCCACAATATGTTTGGGCATCACGCACCCAAAGGTCCCGAGTGCCTTCTCCGGAGGGGCTGTAGCATCTGGTCGCAGTTTTGCTGACGAGGTTAGTTTTATAAAATTAAGAAGGTTCTCTACTTACCTCTTTCTGTCCCGTGAGGTGGGCTGTCGATCGAGATTGCCGACCTGGTACGCGGGACATCTCTAGTCTCCTCGTGTGGAAGGCACAAAAGGGGCCGACCACTTGAGTGTCTCCTACTATACTTTGCGCCTTGTTTCCCTGCGGTATTTGAATACTGCACAAGTAGGTTCTCTGTTGAAACGCCTGAGTTGCGGCTACGGAGGTTAAACGAAGTATATAATAATAAGATGGATATATATATGCTAATCAGGGTTTTTGGAGAGGGAATAGACGGTCAAAGTGGTGGTTGTGGTTGTATATATGCTGCCTGACGAAACTGTAATTCGTTCAAACCAATAGCTACAAGTATGAGCGCTTCATTTTTGTAAGCGAGAAATGGGTTTCTCAGGTTATTTATTGGTAGGCCTAAAGTTATCATCGCTGCCAACGAGCA
This sequence comes from Parhyale hawaiensis, assembly GCA_001587735.2. Lineage (NCBI taxonomy): Eukaryota > Metazoa > Arthropoda > Malacostraca > Amphipoda > Hyalidae > Parhyale > Parhyale hawaiensis. The sequence continues at coordinate 698,092 of LQNS02000137.1, forward strand.
TGTTATGCGCAGCTTAGACCGTTACCGATGTTTTTGTGGTCTAATTTCTACAGACAAGATTTGAGGGCTGAACAAATACTGTCTTATGCTCTTGGGGTCTCTTTTCTAACAAGAAATAATATGTAGCTAATACCATTAATGATGCTCTGTTCATTTGATTGTTATGAGCCGGAAATTAGCGCTGCGCGGTCTAATGGACTTATTCCTGACAAGTTATGTGCAACTCGTTGGATTGTCGATCCTTTTGTGATCACTTTTTTTATCAAGAAATTATGTGCAGCGCCGATGGGCGCTAACAAGAAACGATGAGGAGCGCAGACCCTCACTTGTCCCTTATATTCTCCTGACTGCCCCTCGGGGTGACAAGTTGCCGGGCCGCCCTGACACCTGACGGTCCGGAGCGCACCCCTGCCTCTTGATTAATGAATGGCCGGCGCCTCTACTGAAAGGCGCCGGCCAATTCTTTGCCGCCTTGCGCTACCGTGGGTGCGTCTTTTTGCAGTGCTCGCAGACAGGCCAAAAGTAATCCTGTTTTTTTTTCTCTCCCATTCATAACCTCCTGTCTGTCGTCTGTCATGCTGTAGGCAGGATCGCGAGGAGTTTTCGGTGCTAAAAGTAACTCATGAGGGGTTTATCCTTTAACCCGTACTCAGAGTGTCACCTAAGAAGGACACCCTATCTGCAGGTGTGGCAACGCAGCAATAAGCCGTCAATGGTATCTGTACCTGTTTTAATGAATGTGCGGCGAGGTGTACATTGAACCCTACTTTTGCTGTGATATTTCGAGAAGCACCGACCGTGGGCGGGTCAACAATTTACCTATTGTTGAAGTTTTAATTTGGTAACTATTTCCACACACAGTACGTACACTTGCTAGACTGATCTGCTAAGGTGGTTTCGTTAAGATGTTGACGTGAAGGCTCGTACAAGATGAATGAATTTTTTTTTTGTTCCCGATTGTAGTGAATGCAGGGAGAAAACTTAAACACGTTTGTTATACGTATAGTTTTAGGTTTCCAAAGAAGCATAGGCTAAATGCGTCATGAGTTACACGCATTCGTCTATATTTTGTGGAAAGCCTTCTCCAGGTCGACTCAACGAAATAGCCTCAGATTGGCCTTTAGGATATCTACAGTTTGCTTCTGATGGGTTTTTAACATTCACTGACAGTTCTATAGACCGGCTGGTGCTCCGGCCAGCGTGGGCAGCCCACCACCCTGGCCAGGCCATTTTTTGTGACTCCGGCCCCCTTTAAAATATCAGTCCCCGTCAGTCCCGCGCCCTGGCCCCGGTCAACCACGACCATTCTTACCATCCCGTCCCCGGGGCGCAGTCATTTTCAATGATCTTGGCCCCGGCGAAGATTTTTCGGTGACCTCGGTCCCGACCCCGGTCAAATTTCAGTCCCGGTCGGTCTATAATGACCAGATTCTGTTTTGCTTTCCCAGCGTTTCATTCAACGTTTACCTGTGCGTTTGCGTTTAAACTTTCTATCTTAATCTTAGCATGCGTACCTGCTATTTTTAGCATACCTATTCCTTCTTTGGATTAACATTGCCGAAGATTAGAACGCTTGAACTTGCAGTGCAACTTGCTAACTTTTATCTATTTGTGTAGATAGAAGCGCATTAGGTTTTCTAGCACACTAACCTAGGACAACAGCCCTCAGGAGCATATTGTGGCGGGCCCTTTCCCTGCCACAATATGTTTGGGCATCACGCACCCAAGGGTCCCGAGTGCCTTCTCCGCAGGGGATGTAGCATCTGGCCACAG
>LQNS02000137.1:715082-729610 GCA_001587735.2 Parhyale hawaiensis
TACGAACAATATTTCCTTCTAATTTCAAGCTTTCGATTCAATCGCGAATCATCTTCAGGAGAAGTTTCTAACAAATTTTGGGAATGAGAGACGTTCAGAATTTGTTCAGAATATGCCAATTTCAATTTTGAACTTCAAGAACTTCAAAATTTTTTTCATGCAACAACTATTCCCAATTAAAGTCATTCAAAATGTATTTTATAAACTCTCAAAAAATCTATAATAGTAACCAAAATGTCCCTTCTATTGAACGTAAAATCATATATTTGCCGCTACCATTCTTAGGATATGGGAGCTATGATCTCAAAAAGAAAGTTCTACACTCATTAGAAAATTCTATCCACAAGTCAACGTAAGAGTAACATTAAAACCAACCTTGACAGTAAATTCATTTTTCAAATTTAAAGACAAACTACCACTCTCACAAGCTTCCTATGCCATTTATAAATATCAGTGCAGACATGCAGTGTTCTGCTTCTTACATAGGTGAGACGAGAAAGCAAATGAAAGTCAGGATGTCTCAACATAAGGGAATTTCGTTTAGGACAGGACAGAGAACTACTCACTCTAATAGCAAAATTTTCGATCACTTTCTGGAAACCGGTCATAATATAATGGATGAAAATTTCAAACTAATATATTCCTGCAAACAATACGACTTAAAGCTCTTAGAATCTATTTATATTCATGATCAAACTCCATCCCTGAACGATCATGTTTCTTCTACAGAACTTTTCATTTTGTATTAATTTAATGTAAGATTGCACACTTTGATATACAGGATAAAAGGTGTACATAACGCCTCGCATTCCCAAATTTTGTTAGAAACTTCTCCTGAAGATGATTCGCGATTGAATCGAAAGCTTGAAATTACATAGAAGGAAATATATTATTGTTCGTAAAAATGTGTTTAATTGTAGCACTTGTCATTCTAATACTTGTTAATTTCAAGCAGTAATATTATAATGAACTAAATTTAACTTCACGTTTATAGTCTCCAGTGTTGAGGTCTATGTGCGTAGAGTAGATACAACAGATACAGAACAATTTCTTACCGTCGCTGGACTCTTGGCCGCCAGTGTCAAATGCTCTGCGCAAAAATTTCTTGACCTAAGAGTCAAGTACTGTTGCGGTCTATGGTTGATATCTGTGATGGATGCAACCAAAAACTTGCGGTATATATCTACCCACTAAACATTAAGTTTTTGTCGGAAAAAAATTGAGGGATTAGAGTTCAAATTAGTAGCTACGGTATAGAAATTTGGAAAACATTATACAACGACAAATTAAAATTGGGAAGAAGTGCGGAATTTATCTCTATGTACTTCGCTTGTTTCCGTAATTCTACTGTGCCATAACAAATGAATAAAACTTTGTATTTTTCAGCATCTTGTCAGTTTGCGAATCTAAAACTCAAAGTAAATGAAGTTTAAAAGTTGAAAGACAGTTGAAAGAAACTCAGAAGCATAAAATCACTAATAGAAAAAGTAACCAGATATCTTCCTTCATTACTTGGATTTCAACGTTGGCAGAACAAGAAATATTTTCTGCGACTTGGTCTAATTTTCGTCCATCGGCTTTCATCTGAGCACAGCAGGATGCCAACAATATCGCGTACATCAGTGGTTCCTTATATGAGGTCTATTCAAAGAATGCCTCTGTTTCTGTGTCCTTGTTTTATATTTAAAGGCAGAAAATAAGTTCCGCAGCGAAAAAACCCATGTATGCAATATTAAAATAAATTTTTGAAAAATCAATATGCGTGATATATAAGTTTTTACACATTTGTAACAAAAGATCTGCTGAGTTCCCGCTGAAAAAATACACATTTTCTTAAAAGTAGCGTTTTCTTTTAGTATTAGAGTAAATTTTAACGGGACTTAAACTAAATCTCTCTAGCTTCGTAATTCTTAACTTAGTCAAAGTTTTTTAACACAAAAAATTACAACCTCTAGAAGTATATTTTACATTTTTTTACGGTTCTGGTGCAATTTGGACCACTGACGAACAGCAGTAATGGATAAATGCTTATTAAATAAACTTTCAAATTTAGAATATTCTTTTTAAAAAATACCTACCCTAATGTAGGGAATTTCAGTTCATAATGTTACCTCTTCGTTTTTTTTTTTTAGTATTCTTTATTACCTCCGCCAAGGAGGTTATGTTTTCGTCGTGTTTGTCTCTCTGTCTGTCTCCAAGATAACTCAAAAAGTTATGAACCGATTTGGACGAAATTTACAGGAATTGTTAGGTATGTTAGGAGGAATAGATGATTTACTTTTGGTGAAGATGTGTCCATCCGTTTGCTTGTCTGCCTCATTTTTTTCAATACCATAACTCAAAAAATTATAGATAATTTTTTATGAAATTAACATGAATTGTTAGGAATATAACAAAAAGTAAATGACCAACCTTTGGTAATGATCCGTTTGTTCGATCGTTTGTCACTGTTTTTAATTTTATGCTTGTTAGCACAATAACTCAAAAAATAATGAATGGGTATTTATGAAATTAATAGGGGTTGTTAGTAATATTAAGACATAAACAATTAAATTTTGGTTCAGATCGGTTCATTCGTTTGTATGTTTGACTCATGTTTGTCGTAACGTTTGTTAGCAGCATAACTCAAAAAGTTATTAACAGATGTTCAAGAAAATTGCACAAATTGTTATTATTATCAAAAGGCACAAATGATTAGATTTTGGAGTTTATACAAAGAAAATTATGGTTTCAGAGCCAATTTGAAGTTTTTGCTACCGTTGCCTCGCTTGGCGGAGGCATGCGCTCTCAGAGTGCTCTAGTTATTCTGTGTATTTTGCAACTTTGATTGTATTTGCGTTACGTAGTTAATTAAAATAGACGAAACAGTGATATTTCTTTGTCCTTTGTAGAGCCGAGTTCACATTAGCAACTTTCATTTCGCTTAAGCCAATCAGTCGTTTTGTCAAGATGTTGACAGGCTCTTTGGGTTTCACACTTACCTGTACGTGTGAACGGCGAGTTGCTACTGTTTAGAACGTTCTCTAGAACATATTTGCAAAATAACTATAGATTTACTGTGCAAATTGGTTGCAGTGACGCGTCTACTTGTATCAAATACCTACATTTTCAAACGCGTTTAAAGGAGAGCTTCATAAAATGCAGTTTAGATACAATTACCAGCCGTCGCCAGGCGGTGGAACAGCAGTGTCTAATAATTTATTACGTCAGTACAAAAGGTTCAGCATAAACATTGTTCTGCACGCACAGCAATCAAACGGCAGAAACGGAATAATCTGCTTTAAAGCAATTATTAATCTCTTACCAGCAAAATGTTATTAGATGTCTAGCACACAATTCATTTGCAGAAGATACTTGTGTCAAACTTGGGTGAATGCGCTTCGCTCCTAAATTTTCAGGTTTGTGACGTCAAAATTACGTCACGCCCCTGTGGAAATATCAAGGATTCCTCGCTGCAACAGTGGCGTGACGTCACAAACCTGAAAATTTAGGGGCGAAGCGCATACACTCAAATTTGACACAACTATCTTCTGTAAATGAACTGTGGTCTAGCAGCTTTCATTTACAAACTAGAGCACTTTGAGAGCGCATACCTCCGCCAAGCGAGGCACCGGTAGCAAAAAATTCAAATTGGCTCTGAAATCCTAATTCTCTTTGTATTAACTCCAAAATTGAATCACTTGTGTCTTTTTATAGTAATAACAGCTTGTGCAATTGTTTTGAAGATCCGCTCATAACTTTTTGAGTTATACTGCTAACAAACGTTATGACACACATGAGTCAAACGTACAAACGAACGTACCGATCTGCACCAAAATTTAAATATTCATGTCTTTTAACATTACTAATAACCATTATAAATTTCATAAGGATCCATTCATTATTTTTTGAGTTATTGTGCTAACAAACATAAAATTAAAAACAGTGACAAACGAACGAACAAACTAGCGGATCATCACCAAAATTTGGTCATTTACTCTTTGTTATATACTTAACAACTCCTGTTAATTTCATAAAAATCCATCTATAACTTTTTGAGTTATAGCAGTGAGAAAAATGAGGCAGACAAACAAACAAAGGGATGGACATATCTTCACTAAAAGTTAATCATCTGTTCCTCCTAACATACCTAACAATTCCTGTAAATTTCATCCAAATCGGTTCAGAATTTTTTGAGTTATCTTGGTAACAGACAGACAGAAAGAAGACAGACAAACACGACGAAAACAAAACCTCCTTGGCGGAGGTAAACAGGGAACTTTTCGGTTAGGTTCGCTTTATAAAACTCCTGAAATGAGTGATTTTAATATAAAATTTTGATATAAAACGAGAATATGCACATACAAGCACTTCTTTTGCTCTTAAAAATTTATTTCAGCCAGCCTGTCTTAATACGCCATAATTTTTTACGTTTTAGCATGTAACAGATTCATACATGCAGACGATAAAATGTTTACCTAAGTTATAAGCTATGGCGTCATGCCTGTGGCGTGATTCGTGTATTAATGTGAAATTGTGAAGTATTTGCAATATTTTCGCTGCTCCGTCCTTGCTCGAGACAATTAAACGATGTGGTTATATATGCAAACAACATTGTTTTATGCGCAAATTATATTTCAAAAGCAATTGATTCGGACATTTCGAAGAATGAAGCTCACTCGAAGTTCGTGTTGACGGCGTCAAATATACAACCTAGACTTCTGGCGTCGCTTGCTCTAGCCCTGTCAGTCGTCAGAGTAGCGGCGCCCTTTGTTGGCCGACAGGCTGTGACGACAACGAAAGTTGCTAATGTGAGCTCGCTTGAACACATGTTTCAACTAAATGTAGCATATTGCATGCATCCAACGCTAGAACACTAGGGGTCTATGATGATGTACCTACTGCTCTCTTTGCAAGGTTCTACACTGATCAGTCAGAGGGAACCACTGGTCTATATCCATTTTTTTTTTCAGAGCGTAGCCCGCAAGAGACAAATATATAAATGCATCAGTATACATTTATATAAGAAGCTGAAAATCAAATAAGACACTAGTACTTTTGCCCGTAATAGAGCCCACTTGTAACGCTAGGTGATGCAAGGACAGGTTGCGCTAACGTTCAAATAAGCTGACTTCATAAGTTTAGGTAAGCAAGGACTGGTTCTCTAAGGAGCAAAATAAGCTAACGTTAGCTAAACCAGCCTTTGCCTCACTTAACCTTATGAAGGCCAGCTATTTTGAACGTTAGCAGAACTTATTATTAAAACTTCACGCTCGAGCTCCTACGAATAGGTAGTACAACCCAAATGAAGCGCTTTGCAAAGCCGAGAAGCCCGAAAAGCTGACAAAGGAAATCCAGTGAAAAACATTAACAGCTGAAATAAACGCCTGCATGATAATACAACTGAAAGCCAATACCGGCAAGAAATTCCAAACCTTAACATACCTGGGCACGACGCACCGACCGAACTGATTGGTTCGACGTCAAACATCCTCCAATGTGAAAGAGTGCGCGCCGACCGCAGCACGTGTTTCTCTCCTAAAGACCTTGAGGACTGGAAAAGAAGAATAGAACCAATGCCTCTCATTGCTGTACACCTTATAAACATGCAGAGTTCGGTAACCCTTCTTCTGTGGGACAGGTTCACCATATCATTTTCCGCGCACAGCCGGCTGGCTGTACTAACAAGTAGGTCCAACAGACGCAAGTGAGTGTCAGCACCTGAAATCCAGACCAGTGAGCAATACTCCAACACAGGCAGCAAAAAAGCATAAAACATCTGCTGACAATCTCACTGTCACCAAACACAAAAATCACCTTACGCAGGAGCCCAATCTTATTGGAAGCACGTGACATCAGTCGCCTAATATGCCGCTCAGAGGTAAGCTTCCCTACAAAGACAACACCAAGAATCTCCAAGGAGCTACACTCCTGAAGCAAAATGTCATCTATCTCCAGATGTGGATGTTGCGGTACAAGTGTCCGAGACACTGATAATCATCGACTTGGTCTTACTGGCATTCAGTTTCATACTCCAGGCAGAGCACCATGCACTAATGCGTGATAAATCCCCATTCAGAGACTGGGCGACAGCGTTACGCATGCGAGGAGCAGGTATCACTGCAATCAAAGTGCAATCGTCGGCAAAGTTGATATGTGAGTTTTCCAACGAAGAGAACAAATCACTAGTATACAGATCGAACAACAGCGGGCCAAGTACATTACCCAGACAGACGCCTGAGACCACCGCGACTGAGGCACAGAAAACACCGTCAACAGCTATACTCTGCGTTCGCTCAAAACAAAATCGCGAATGATTGACAGAACCCTACCACCCACACCAAATGACTCCAGTTTGTATAATAGACCTCTTTGGTTGACCCTGACAAACGCCGCGCTGAAGTTTAACTGGACGAGGCGTGCCTCAGACCTACAATCCAGCGCAAACTGTAAATGGTGTGACACCGACAACAATGCGTCACAACAACCCAAACCAGTTCTGTATGCAAACTAACCAGCAGGCAGCAAACCCGTTACCTCAACAAAACGACCAAGCTTACAAGCGACCAATTTCTCGAACACCTTCGACAAAATGGGCGTCGGTGTAATGGCCGGTAGTTGGCAACATGGAGCGACACTGCATCCTTGGGAATGGGAGTAATAGTCTCAGTACGCCAACAACGGGCAAAACTTCCTAACCGTATCAGGCCCCGGAAGATCATTGCTAGCTTAGGGGCAAGAACGCCAGCAAGTTGCTTATAAAACAGAGGAAACATGCCCACCGGGTTCACACCTCCGTACGGATCAAGGCCTTCAAGTAGCACCTTGACTGTACCAGATCTGAACGCCAAAGAGGTTAAACGGGGTTCATGGTGACATCCATGAGGCAATGAGAACACATCTCTGCTCTACTTCCCGTCAAAGTGAGCCGACAAGAGCTCCGCTCTTGCGAAGGGATCAGTAATGATACCTCCACAGGGACCAACAAGGGGCGGCAACGAAGGTTCAGCATCGAACACTGAACCCTTTATCTCACTCCACCAACGATGTGGATGGTCAATACTCATCAGAGACTCCATGGAACGCTGCCTCTGACGACGTTGTGCCTCCTTAACCTACCCTCTCGGTGGTGAAGCGACAAAGGCTCGGCATCGCACAAACTGAGGCCTGGGTTTGATTCCCCGAACGGCATGCTATGGATTTACACTGCGTGGAGCACTCCAGCACCGAGAAGCCAGGATACGCACGGCGAGGAATCCTAAAGTGACTCTCATCACGGACTGCTTCTCTTGCTCTTCACACACCTAGTTCTTCAAAATTCTAGAATTATTGCAAAAGAAAACCTCGATAGGTGTATCCACTGTACCCTGTATATGAGACAATAAATGTTTGTTTGTTTTCGCCTTAATCTTACACAGGCCAGCTCTTTGACTGTGCTTTGTAGTACGCGGTGGTAGGGCTGAGGTAGCTCCAAGAAGGCCCGTTTTCAAGTTTATATAATTTTATCTACGTGTATAGATGGGGTTTAGCTGTAAGCGTTTCTAACTAAGTACCACAATGGATGAAAAATCAGCCGGTAGGTGTAATAAAATTCTTTACACTTAACGGCACGGGAATAATTCACGGTCTATTTTCGTAGGTTTCTCGACAGATGAACTGTTCCAGGCACCCTACCACCACCACGACCTTATTACAACCAGCCTCAACTTAGCTAGCTCGTGAAAGGTTATGTAAGGCAAGGTGAGGTTCCGGTAACGTTCAAAACGAGCTTTTATTGAAGGAATGTTGATTTATAGTATTTTTTCGTATTTTTTGCTAGGTTAGATTTTTACGTATTGCCTTTTTAGGTTACTAGGTTTTGAGATTATTAAGTTAGGTAACTCTAAGTTCGTTTTTTAGGTCGTTAGCAGAACCAATCTTTGCCTTACCTAATCTTAGAAAGGCTAGCGTATTTGGACATTAGCAGAACCAGTCCTGGCCCTTCGTACCTATTACACCTAAACCCTTCATTAGAACCAATTGCATCTTAACCCTTCGTTAGCTAGATACAGTACAATATAGTGGATTGCAAAAAAAAAATTCGTGCCTCGTTAGTACTTCATCTTTCGACCTATTTTACAGCATGATTGAATCCGGAAAGTAGGATTTGAATTGCACCTCTACTTAGAGCATAGTTCAAGCTATTTTTTCGTGGAAGAAAGCTTGAGATCCTATAACTTGTGTTAATTCTGTATCCTTTAAAAATAGAAGATGAGAAATTCATTTTCGGCAGTAACTCATCCCTGGGCCACAATATTCCTGCTGGATTAGAATATGCTCCTGGATCAGAATGTACCGTAACTCCTGGAGAAGTAGATACCGCCTGGGATAGAATATACCTCCTGGATGAGAACCTAGCCTCTCGAGGAATATTCCGCTAGGACGAAACTAGGCAGGGTCCCTCTTTACGCCCAAATTTAGTTTTGGGACAAAATCTACAACCTGGAGCAGATTATACCCCCTGGACGAGGATATACATTAGGGCCCGAATAGACCGCCTAAGGACAGAATATGCCCTCAGAATATCAAGCCTGGGCCAGATTTTACGTCACTTAGGCTGAAAATTCCACCTGGGCCAGGTGATATCTCTTTTATTTGAATATTCAGAATGGACCAGTGTATATCACCTTCGGCAGAAAATCGTTCCTGTGCCTGCATGAATATCTCTCTTAGAGTAGAATATACCTCATGCCAACGCTAGAATATAAATCCTGGGCTAGAATATGCATGCCCCCGGGCCACAGTGTATCCTTTGGACTAGAATACATTTATTTTCTATGCTCGAATATACCCCTAATGCAGAATATAACAACTACACCAGAATATACCTTCTGTGTCAGAATCTGCACCCCATAAGCCAGAATATATCCTTGGGTTAGAATGTACCCTCTAAAGAGAATATACCTTTGGATCAGAATACGAGAAAACTACTTGGATCAGAATATACCCCTGTACCGAAATATGCCGCCTGGACAAGAACATACACCCTCTGACAAAATATAACCACTGGGCCTGAATATACACTGTGGACCCCAGTATTCCCCTTTGGTTTTACCGGAATATATGTCCTGGGACAGAGTATACCCCCTAGACCATTAATACCACCTGAGCCAGGAAATAGCGATTACCCTATCATACCTTACCACCTGGGCTAGAATATACCTGCTGGACAGGAATCTACCTTCCGAATCCGGAGTACCCGCTGGAACAATATACCCTTGGGACCAGAATATATTCAATCGTCCAGAATATATCCCTTGAATCAGTATACACTCGGGACCAAGATATTCAGTACCCTTGGACCGAAATATTCCCCTGAGTCAGAATATTCTGCTGGAGTAGAATATATATCCCCTGGGCTCAGAATATATCCTCCGGTCCAGAATATACCCCGTGGACCAATATTTACCTCCTAAACCCGAACTTACCTTATGGACCAGAATATCCTTCCTGGACCAGAATATGTTGCGTGTGAATCAGCCTGCATCTCCTGGGCCAGAAATATACCCCCTCTACCAGACTAAGCCGTATGTACCTACTGTACCTCTATACCTTGATGATTCTTCGGACGTGGTCCAGGTGGCGTTAATCACACCGCCCATCTTATGCAGAGGTAATGCTGCAGTCCGTGACCAGCGGGCGGGATAGTATAGCGCGAGTTGTCTCCACATTGTACGAAGTTGTCTCCACATTGTACGAAGCCGCTTACAGCTGGCTTGTCTAGCATTTTCAATGCCGGTGACGTTTCGAATGTGACGTGAAATTTTGTTGAACAACCTCACACTCCGGACAGTGCAGCAATTCAAATACTTTGTGGCCATGGCATCGCCGCCATTTCTGGACGGAATTCGTGCTTCATAAGTCCAATCAAAACGGCCAGAGTATCTGAAAAGATCCGCATTTTGACATTGATAGCAATTCCTTTTAGAATTTTCCAAACATATATGATCGTGAAGCGCTCAAATCTCCGTTGAACTGGGCACATTTGAAGGCAGGCATGTCATACATGCCTATAATTTAGCAGTGAATGATCGCTGAATAGTTTCGAGGCGCTAGAGATCAAAAAAGGGAACAGTATCCTATCCTCAACAATACCAGATGTCTGCCTCTCGTGATGAGAAAGTTCAAAGCACCCATCACCTCCGTTTCTTGTCACTCAAGTCACGTGATCTTCAAAAGTGGCATTATCTTGCATTACCACCCCAAGGTCTCATCTCAGGTCTCTGAAAACTTTTTCTCGATTTTGCCCCCATCACTCGTTATGAACGATGTAGATTCAATAAAGGAAGAGTTTTTCCCGTATCGTAACAGTTCAGATTTTGTTTCGTTGCAGGTCAAGTTGGTTTTCAATAACCAGTGAGAGATGTTACTTGAATCTATTAGCACTGTCCGTACGTGTGCCACTGACTGTGCGCTGCTAATATTCGTGTGTCGTCCATAAACGATGCGGAAATAGCAAACTTGCATTGGCGCCCAATGCCATTTATTACGTTTATGAGAAAGAATATCTAGATTTTTTGACGGGAGTAGGAGTAAGATGTTGGTTCTTTAATTACATCTTTTTCCAGCCAATTTTTGTAAAAAAAAAAGCTGCTGTTAGATGTTGCCAGCTTTCTTGCTCAGCTTTGGCAGTTTCTGGAAGCCGACTACTAAGCGGGCTACAAGTTTCTTTATAATTTGTAAGAGCGTGCGGGCGAGCAAAACAGGGAGAAGCGCACGCAGTTTCCATTCATGTACCCGGGAGTGGGGCAGTGGGCATACCCCGCATGTTGCAAATACCTAATCAAAAATGGTTGCTAAACTTAAAAGTTATCTAAGCTAGAAGGAAAAATGCTGCCCGAATAAAAACTAAATAGACGCCGGTTTATTAAATATAGATTTGTTGAAATTTAGCACTTCAGATTAATAGAAATATGCAGTCCGCAGTTTGTGCTGCATGACGAGAGAGCGGGAAGTTCGTACAGTCGTACACCACGGACCGGGCAATGAGTCCGAGAGAGCGCCAGTCATGATGCAACTTCGGTGTAAAGAGGTGTGTGCTACTCCCCAGTGCCACCTTGTGGCACCGCCCATTCAGTGCCGTGCGAATCAATTATTGAAGACAACTTGCATGTGTAGCTTGACTTTGTCGGCGCCATTGTGGCTTCTCAAAAATAGAAATAGTTGTAAGGAAGGAGAATTGACGATCGTGTGAACGCCGTACTGCTAGGTAACTTGAGAGTATGAAGATGATACCCTCTGTCCTCTCTCTACGATTGTTGTTACTTCGCAACAAAGATCTTGTTCTCGTATTGTATGAACACATGCAATGCACATCTTGCATTGTGTTAGGACAGCACTGGTGCGCCGCGTCGTAGTGCTGCGTGCGCCAAAACTTCTTTTTTGCAGAAGGAAATGAAAATCTTATAAATTGAGCCAAACTCATTTTATCTCTTCCAATGTTTCACAATTAATTATGCATGAAAATCTTGAACTATTTACGTTAGCTATTTATTTGTTTATGCGGTTTGATATAATAAAAGAATAGAGAAATAATACTGGCGCGACGAAAGTAAGAATCGGAATAATCTGAACGTTTTAATTACTCCCTGCCTTTTCAATGCATAGAAAAATATCCACGTTTTGTGCATGTTGCAGTTTTGCTTCGTCTTCAAGAAATTTCAATAGGTCTCTTAATATTGTGCTAGTAAATATTGCCCAGTCTTTACAGTCTTCGCCCTATACGTCGTTGAATTCATTAAGACTTTTTTTTACCAGTGTGTAGGGACCTTAAGCGCGAGGCTTCTCCGATTCCAGCATGAAAAAGTAATGAATTGTCTATTGTGCTTTCAAATATTTGGTGAGGATCTTCACAGAAAAAACTGCCCTTCGTGTTCTGTTCGCAAGCGCGCGTTGATTCCGCGTGGGAACTCTGATGAGCGTGGGATCCACGTTTCTATAGACATACTATAGGCCTGTTTCCTATATTTCTTTCTCTATTAGTTCATCTTCGTGTGAAGACGACGGAAATTATTATCCAAATTTCGACCCCTGTTTCTAATGATACCTCCTTCACTACAGACTCGTTAAACAAAACTCACAATGTTGGATTCGTTAATGCCGGAGTCTTTATATAAAAATATGTATTATATTTAGACATTGCATGCCGAACTCGACCACACATACAAATTCTGTCTATTCTTATTTATTTTTTTCTTGACTTCCTGTACCTATGTCGGTTGTCCAGTGTGGGAGCACCCTCTTGCATGGGTTCCACGTTCCTCTCGGCTTACACATTGTCCCTCCCTTTTCATCTGAAATTCCATTTGCAGTGACCGGGGAAGCCTGAACTAATAGCCCGTTTAGCCACATCAATCAATTTAATATTAATTGAAATGATACTACTTATATTCTAATGCCACAAAATTATTGAGCCTTTCGAATAAAAAGAAAAAACCCAATCGCTGCATGAAGCGTATGATGACACGAGAATTATTTCTGGAAAATTAAATGCGTAGGCAATACAATACACCATAAGTTGGATCGTCCTATTTCAATTTAGGGGCTTAAGACAGGTATACCTTTTGTGTCCCCCATATTAATTAACTGTACCTGACCTCGATACAAGTGACTTTTCTCCTAAAGGAATACAAGAAGAGAAAGAACTCTTGTTACGGTACAGCTTGAGCAAGAGTTTAACTAATTATACGTAAAAAACTGCATAAAACTCAAATCTCCCTACTACGCCCTGCGTTCTCAAGCTGGTTGTTTTCCGTCCCAAAAATTTTCCAGCACTTGTTACCTATTCTTACGGTCACTACACGTCAAACAAGTGACTAACGCAGTGTAACCTTTTCAGCCTCTTACCCTGGTCCACCATCGGGAACTCCGCCAGAAATGACTTCCATGAAACCAAAAGTTCAAATGACCCCGTAGTGTCGTTAAACTCTCATTAGCTTGTTGGCCGGCTCCGCCTCTATTTTATTTTGCTGCAGTTGCACCCCAGAAAAGTTAATGCAAGTTTTATTGGCAACAGACCGTCATTAATGTTTTGTTTTCCGAAGTTAAGAAGTCAGGGTACATTTATTCCCGTACCCGCTTTCCCTTTTTCGTACTCAGGCTTTTTTCTTGGTCGTACTAAATAAACTGCACTTCTGGATTTTCTGCATTTCTGGCGAATTTTGCAGTTGGATTAGTATTTAGGAATACTAAAATGAACGTCTTGGGTGGGGGGAAGATTTTTCAGCTACAACAGAGCTCTTACTCATAAGGTTAGGTTCAGCTGGTCAGTAAAAGTTAGATTATGAAACCTTGCATTTCACTTACTTATGCGTAGGATACTTTCTAAAATTGTTTTCAGTACCTTCCGTGTATTCCCCAAACATCGTAATATTTTAACGATTAATTTTTATTCCAACAGGTCATTTACTAACAAAGCTGTCGCAAGTGCCGGGTATTTGTGTTTTATTCTACGATCGACCATTCCTTAGTAAGTGCATTTAGATTTATCGTCACAAACATACTCTGCAAAGTTTTGTAGTGTCGCTGCTGTTAGATTAGCGCGTATTGTTAACTGGTGAGGTGCGATTCAACATGGCTGAAGTCAACGCCGCCGCCTCTGCAGTTGAGCAACTGTCTCTAAAAGGAGCTGTGTCGCCTAGTGGTCAAGGTAATTTAATTAAACTTACTTAACTTAAACTTAAGTTTTAATTATTCTTAAGGAAATACCATCTCTATTGATGTAATATGAGAGTTTTGGAGACGGCATTGTTTGCCCGCAGTCCGTGTCGGACGCTTGCTCTCTATGGGAGTCTATGAAAATCAGCTATTTTGGTCCCGACTCAACCTCGCTGATTTATATTTTTAGAATTTAATACAAAAAGAGCTGTTTTTTGTACATATGAGTTACTTGACGTCAGTTTCAACAACAATATTACTACCGAAAGAATACTTAAAATTGAATATAAAAATAACAGAACACAATTATTTCTGAGGCAAGCCTAGTCCTTTTTGCTGCGTCTTATTTTTTAATTATCTTCTTCATTTTAATTAGTGTGATAATTTCCTAGGAAAATAATTATAATTTCTTTTAATTTCGAACTCATTTCTATTGAGATGGATGTAGAGCCCTCAGGGGCATATTCTGGCGGGCCCTTTCCCTGCCACAATGTTTGGGCATCACGCACCGAAGGGTCCCGAGTGCCTTCTGCGGAGGGGCTGTAGTATCTGGTCGCAGTTTCTGCTGACGAGGTTAGTTTTATAAAACTAGGAAGGTTCTCTACTTACCTCTTTCTGTCCCGTGAGGTGGGCTGTCGATCGAGATAGCCGACCTGGTACGCGGGACATCTCTAGTCTCTCTCGTGTGGAAGGACACAAAAGGGGCCGACCACTTGTGTCTCCTACTATACTTTGCGCCTTGTTACCCTGCCCGTAGTGGCGCACGTGGCCACCACGCCTACCCAATATGCGGTATTTGAATACTGCACAAGTAGTTTCTCTGTTGAAACGCCTGAGTTGCGGCTACGGAGGTT
>LQNS02000137.1:750750-780179 GCA_001587735.2 Parhyale hawaiensis
GACAACGCACCCTGCTACAAAGCCAAAAGTGTGTTGAGGTTTCTTGATGAGGAAGGAGTGGAGACTCTTGACTGGCCTGCTCAAAGTCCTGACCTCAGCCCCATAGAGAACCTGTGGAAAGTCTTGGGTGAGAAAGTCATGGCTCAAAATCAAACAAACACTGAGGATTTGTGGACAAAGCTTCAAGAGGAATGGGGCAGGATTGATATTGAACGATGCCGCAATTTAATTGAATCTTGCCCTCAAAGATTTGTTGAAGTCATCAAACATAAAGGATCGTTCACAAAACATTGATCAAGGATAAAGGTTTTTGTTAAATTTGTTGTTTTGTTGCGCGTTTTGTCAAGTGTCCCTTAATTCTGCTCACACTAAATTCATAATTATAAGTTAAATATACATAACTTTTTTCTTATCCTTCGAATCGTAATAAATTCTTAGCATATTATTAAGTGTCCCAATACCTTTTTTGTGTTAAAAATTCAGCGTTGAACCTTTTACAGTTTTTGAGATATGAATTTTTTATTTTTATTTTTGTCCTTTAATTATGCTCGCAACTGTATATATGTTGTTGGTGGAAGCTGCTTAAGAAATCCCAAGACACCTGAAACGTTGTTAAGAAGCACCACTCACTAAACCATTCGTAGCTAACTTGGACGATGCATGGCAGATCTACATGGATCCCTAAATATATTACGTGCCAACGCAGGTCGGTGGATAAAACGTCGACAAAACTTACGAGTTTCGCGCCGAACGGTCGCCAAAGTGTAGGGTTGGCCTCAACTCCTCCTCCACTGTTTCTCCCAAAGATTTTGGGGAGGAATATAGCCGTGCCGTCATCGGACCTGGACCTGGAAATACGGAATCAAGATTAGACAACTCGAGATCAGAGTTGCTTGAGACTAACTCTTAATGAAGGATGAACACTAAGCGCCGTGTAGTTAAATTATTTGCTGTTTGCCAACGCGTCTCGCGCGTTTAAATTTCCTATGCACTAAATTATTATCTGCTTGCTACTCGTCTCGAGCGTTTAAGTTTCCTGTGCACTAAATTATTAGCTGCTTGCCTACGCGTCTCGAGCGTTGAAGTTTCCTGTTTGTGTAATTAATGAGGCTCTGTTGATGTTGACACCGGAACGGGCCAGCCATTTGTTGCATATCGATTCCAGCGACCCAGTTCGTGAGTGCACAGGCCTTTGAAGGCTCCAGTCTGGAGTCGTTCCGCTCTGATAAGTAGCCCATTATGTGTTGGCTATTGTGTTTTATGTAGTATGTTTATTCTTTCGTTATGTGTTGATGCTTTTCATCTACTGTTGTTTTTTTTTATGTAGCAAAGTAGCTATAGCTCGAGAAGCCTGTCGCAAATTTCATCTAGTTTTCTTTATTGCAGACGTCGATATGTTAATAGTTTCGTTTTTTAATCACATCCATTTTACAAGTTTTGAATATCCTGCTCTAAGGTATCGGAACCTATTAAAGTGTTGTTTTTATCGACAAAATCCTTTCTTTATTCAAACAAACTTTTAGAAGAGTATTACCGTTTGCTCCTGCAAAACTAATCCATCAGAAATGTGTCAGGCGAACGGCAGTGCTTTTATTTTTATTTGTTTTACGCTGAATAAGAAACCCAAGCCCAATCTGCGTATAGCGTACTACGCAGTTCACATCTGCCTACACCGAGCCGTTTTATCCTGTTGTTTTGTCTTTTTAGCAGCTCCATTTCAAACCAAACGTAATGCCTGTCTGGGCTCGGCGTATAGGTCACCCTTGAGAAAGCTGCAGGACGAGGGGCCCCCAACTGTACTGTTCTTACTGTTTTTTTTTTTCGGCGCTGGCCAGGTAGAAAGTCCGCTCCAGAACAGGTAGAAGCGTTATGCGTGGCGTACGCCCTGGGGCTGCGCGCCCGCCAGAGGGCTTGGCACTGCACGTATGTGCTTCGTCTTACCACCCATAAATGCATCTATTCTACCATGGGCCCATGCAGAGTCAAGCATAGGTTCTTATCACCAAAGATACATACATATGTCTTGGCCTCACAATCAAAATCAAATCAGTCATTTCATCGCTTAATGGAAACAAAGTATAAACTAAATATACATAAATTTATTTCTGGAAATGTACCCATTTTTCATAATGCTGAAAGAAAAAAAATTAGGTTTATTTCGTTAAATGTACTGACTGATTTCTTTACGTTAAAAAATAACAGTATTTCTATCTCCATGGGACTCAAAGAAAATTGTGTTGTTTAAATTAATATTTGTATATCTATGTGTAAAACCCGCCAGTACATGAAATTTTTGGTGGGATACAAAGAAAATGTATAGATTTTTTTAATGGAACAAGCAATATTTTTTATATTTTCAAGTAAACTAGTTTTTTATTCGTATCTGCGAAAAAAAATGCATCAACTTATTTCAAAAAAGTTTACTACCGTTAAAAAATATAAGTGAATGTAAGAGTATCTGTTTCCAACTATTTTTNTTTTTTATATTTTCAAGTAAACTAGTTTTTTATTCGTATCTGCGAAAAAAAATGTATCAACTTATTTCAAAAAAGTTTACTGCCGTTAAAAAATATAAGTGAATGTACGAGTATCTGTTTCCAACTATTTTTTTTTTTTTTTTGCTGCTAGAAAAAATAATTGTATCGTAATGCTGGGACAGAAAAGTTTGCTCGCGGTAGCCATTAGCTACATTAATTACCATGCGTCATGATGGTGAATTGTACTAAAATTCTTGGTCTTCTCCGTGCTATCCCTCCAGCTCTTCATTTTCTAAACATGTATGGTTGGTAACCCTATATCTGTTTGAAGAAATATATTTTAATTACCTCCAAGATTTCCTATATTATGGTGAATTTTTCTTACCGGGACTCATTTTTTACATCTGTTGATCCATCTGCTAATAAAATCTATATTTGTATTGCATTATTAATACGAAATAGTGGAAATAACAAATAGAAAGTATGGTGAAATTTAACCCAATTTTGTAATAATTCTGGGCGTAGCTTTAGTTAGTAAATATTAGCAGCGTTGTATATTTTTCTTTCCTCTTCTTTCCCAGACTACTGATCTCATGTGGCGTATGATCCTCACTTGCTTGATGTCCTGCATGTCCCTTGTTTCTTCAAGCTGCACTAGAATACAATGTTAATGGTTATCATAATATTATTAATAAAAACAAATAATGGATAATAAATAAGTAATGACTGGTAAATAATTAATAAGTAGATAAATATCAATAATGAACATATTTCATAATAAACAATAAAGGAAAAAAAAGGGTAGTAAAGAAAGTATATTTGGGTATTTGTAATTTTAGGGTCTTTTCCTTGAGGTATCCTGAGCGTGGGAATCGATAACCAAGTAACGCGTATTGTGTGCACCCCCTCCTCCGTGCCCTCATCCCTCCCCCACCATCGACCGGTCGCCGCGCCTCTGCGCTTTCCCTTGATTACCTGCTTTGTTTCCAGGATTACTTCTTTACAGCATCTTAGCAACTGTTCTCTATTTATTCGTGTACTTTGCTCCTGGGTAATTTTGAGAAACTCCTGTGTAGTTATGTTCCACCAGACCTTTCGGTATTTCTTTTTATCTTCTTCTGAAGAGAGACGCTTCCGGGATAGTGTAATATCATTTCACTTGATGTTTGCTCTTGGTATATGTCCAATTTATGAGTATATCTTTTTAACAAGTTTGATTAAGGTTTGTCCTGAATTGTTTAGCTCCGGCAACATTTCTTGCGAACACAATGTAATAATTCCCAGCATTTTGGTTATTATTAGCAACACATAAGTTTTATTTCTTTGTTATAAGTTATAATTTCGGGGCTTGCAATACTGTAAAATTCCATTTCTTTAAGTTTTTATGGAATTTAGGAATTCTAAGTTTGTTTCTTTTATTTGCATGCATACCAATATTTGTCCATTGCATATTGTATGCGTTCAAAAACCGGGAATCCCTACGGTCTACTTTGCAGAAAGCCGCTTTCTGGAAAACCACAGTATGTGCTGGCCGCTACAATGATTTTTGTAAAGTTTCAACGTTAGTTGGTATATTTTTGAGAGTGTACATTGCACGTTACAAGGTTGTTACGGTTCGTCTATTTTGTACATATCTTACGTCTTACGAAACATGCCTGGATGTCTATCTCAATTTTGAGTATTCTTCCAAGTCGGTGCTCTTTCCAGAATTCTGAAAACGTAAGGCTGATGATGATGCTATTAAATTTGATTTTCGAATCCGTTATTTTGAAGAGAACGCTGCATGGACCGCGTGTTCGGATGACTCAGCCACGTGTGTCACAGCAGAGCTACTTTAATATACGCACGTCGCCGGCGTACTCTGGCGTCACTCCCATGGCCTAAAGCTGAGATGCTACGGTACTCCCTACATTTTGTACTTCGATATCGCTGTAGTGGGGCACCAAAAACCTAACTTGATAGAGATATCAGGTAATTTTTTTTGAATAAGCTGTACAATCTCCATAACCTGTAGTGTCAAGAAAAGTAAACTTGCACTTAGTAGATAAACTATTACATATTCTGGTGAGATACAACTTACCATCTATATATCTTTGTTTTAGACATTTTGCTACTAGAATTATATTCTTGTAAGATTGTATTTTAAAATACCCACGGAAGAACTTCTTTACTTGCCATAAGAACTCAGAGTTTTGTTCTCAAAAAGTAAACAGGAACAGACAAAACTTTGGGACTGTAACTTTTGAAAATGTGGTCAATTTAATGAGCAAAAGAATGAGTGCTCCTGTTTTTTTTTCTTCGACTGAAAAAAATTATGCTTTTATCGTAGAGATGCTTTTCGTAACGAAATTACTGAAAAAAATCGGACTTACTCTCTAGGTTAATAAAGTTGTTGCGTAGCCTATATCGCGGTACTCTGTTACTTGAATTCGCTGTCTGACTTATGAAAAGTTGGGGTAGCGAATGAATTTCACAAAAATATTTACTTCGGAGTCCCCATAGTTCTTTGTGGTGGATAAATGCTCAAATAAACATACGGACAGTACTCCTCTGATATTCTAGTATCGAAGTGCATCAAGTCAACGTCTGATTATCCGTCTGGAACGAATCTATTTTAATAGTTGGTCAGTTTTTCGTTCAAGTAACGATTTTTTCGGGTAAAAATTTGTTAACAGAAACCCTGCATTCACCGTAAATCCTACACGTGCTATAGGGAGTCGCGGCCTCCTCACCCAAAGACCCCCATAGCTTACCTTTGCATTACGTTTTATAAGCATACAAGAACTTTTTCATCCGTGTCTACTGTGCTTCCTCTTTCTCTATAATTCTACCAACATTTTTTGTTGTGTACGTACTTGGTTTTCTTTCCCGATTTGCTGTACTGTTCCCCGTTTATCCAGGTGGGACCACCCTCAAGCAGGAGTTCCATTTTCCTTTCAATATGCTGTATACGATTTTAGTCAATAACTTCTACATCTTGAAAAACGTAAACTGCTCACTTAATTATCCCCCACTGTACTCTGTACTGTTGGCTACAAGAGCACGTACTCTGCTACGTCTCGAGCACTGCAGCACGCGCTACGGTTGAGAAAAAAAAAAAAAGATCGTCCATAATTACAGGTGTGCTGGCTGCGTCGTAGAGCAACCTTCTGTCAAGAGAGAGCCTCGTGGTGAAATGTTTTGCTTTCTGCCCGAGAGATTTTCTGGCAGAATGGAAGCTGCAGCAGTTCGGTGAAAACTCGACGTCTTTCGTTCGTCTCCAAATTGATTTATTTTATAATTTTATTTACTTTGACTGCTCCTTACATTGAGTTTCATTGTTACTAATCAGTATCGTGTTTATGCTTGACTATGTGGTATAGTAGCTTCTTTTCTTGGGAGTTTCCATAAAATTGTAACTGTAGGCTTCTTATCCGGGTATTCTCTCGTTGACCTCAGTACTTGTGCAATTTGTAGCTATGTTAGTTGACGCCGCATGTCTTCTTTAAATTTTAGTGCAAAAATTTTACTTCGCAGAAAAGGAGATTTGGACAGCCGTTCGCTACATTCTAGATGTGTTGAGTGGCACGGGTAAAATTTTTTAGAATGCATTGTGGAGCACGTAATTGATCATCTTCCAGACGTGACAGCCGGGGAGACGGATGGATAGCTGGATAGGCAGCCCCAGCGCCCGTTCGTATTATACAATAATATGCTGTAATAGGTAGCATTATGGAAGAGAAGACGGGGCGGGCATTGCTACAGATCTCTCCATTATTAGATGCGGAGGAATTAAAGTAAAAATCTCTATGCGCTTTTGACAATAAACGAACCGTCAGTTGTCAAGGGTTTCAATAGAAGCTAGTATATGCCCGGTGGGTTTATCTTGAGCGTACCTCCATTGTCTGTTGTGCCAGCGCCTAGCTGTGCCGGTGTTGCGATAGCAGATCTTATCGCAGGCGCTGCTTTGAGTTTCTTCACCGCCAACCTCTTTCTTATCGAACAACTGCTTTTCAATGGCGAAGATAACAAGTTATTATCAGCCCTTCTGCTGCCGGCTGCTGCGGTGCAGTATCATTTCCTGCATGCTTGTTGTACACGGAAGCGAACGATGAAAATCGACCTACAGCTTCTTAGGTACCCTATCTTTAGTTGAACCTTTGTCGCACGTTTCTTTCTATGCACAGATTTGTTACCCATAAGTGACCAATCTTTAAAGCAAAAAATCGTATTATTTCTTTCCTGAACTTACAAGCTTTATGCAGACATCGCAAACTTTTCATTTCAGTAAATGTTAGAATTTTTTCATCTCAATGTCTTACACAGGCGCCGCGGACTTTTCCCATCGATCATCGGGTATCCGCAAGTTTCCACCATTCTACCCTCTTTATTCACGCATCACAAACTGTTGCCTTCTTCCAGGTATGGGTAATTGTTTTAACATCCCACAGATGTTCCAGTGTTCGTGAGCTCTTCCCTGGTGATTGTATCGGGTTAAGTCTGGAATGGCTCGGGGTCACGTCACTGCAAAAGATGACGTTGTTAGGTGAGGTCACGCCTATGAGGGTCTTGGTTTATTGCTCTCAGGTCAGGCTAACTGCCTCCATTTACACCTGCTTGTTACGCCAGGTATGACGGCTTACACCTGAGGCTGTGCCATCACCTGTGTTATTTCGTTTTGTTGATAAAATCAGTACATGATATACGGTGGAACTCGGTCAGTTAACGCAGGTCGGGTAATAATTTCCGTTATCTGTGTTTTAACAATTTTTTTTATTTTCATCTGGAAGTTTGACAGGAATTCCTCAAAAGCGTCAAAACCTGTTTGGCGCCTCCAAGGCGTATTTATCCAGTAGACCGTAAGTTATGTTATAGTATGAATACTACTTTGTTTACAATAGTAAATTTGTGGTATAGTAATGATTTTTACACAACGGCAATAGCTCGTAGAGGGCCGGAACGCGAGTCGCGCCGGCTCTCTGGCAATGGGCCTGTTGGTCCGTCTACTGCCAGCAATCTAATATCAAAACCGACTTTAGTATACTACTAATGATACTAGTACTAGAGACTTGGATCTATTCATCGATCAGAACTAGTTCCCCATTTGTTTTGAAGGACAGTTTGTGATGGTCGTGAGCGTGTCGTGCTGTACCAGGTGGGTCATAGTGATCAAATGTGCAGCTGTAGTTGTGTACAGAGTTATGGATTCTGGGGTAATAATTGTAAGGAGCCGGAGATTTTTTAGCTCATGAGTTGTAGTCAGATTTTTCACATCTGCGTGTGATACGAGTCGGCGTCGGAATAAAATTAGTACTTTGGTCTCATTGACAGAGGTAAGTAGTTTGTGCTGGAATTGGAATCGGTGCGTCAGGAATACTAGGAGTCGGTGTCGGGCATCTGCTGGGCCAGGAGTCGGACCATCTACCTTCCGAGTCCGCAACACCGATTATTCAACTTTTTCTTCACTGAAGGTATAAACAGATACGATTTACAATATTTTTAGTTTGGAGAAATGTGTTTTTTTTTGCAAAAACGTGGACGTCTCCTCCAGCTTATTTACAGCTATTAATAGCGTTTACTCTTATCTCAAAGTCAGTGCAAGAAGCTACAGTCTTTACCGACACCCACGGCAAGTAGCATAGCACAAGGAAGCACAACAGTATCCTGGGAGACTCTGAGGTTGGAACAGACGAGGCCCGCGGAGCGTGGACACACGAGTAAAACTCCGTACTGTCGCCCACGCGGGAGTTAATTGTGACCAGTAAACGTACTTTTATGTTCGCATAGATTAAAACATTAACAGCTTACTTATACTGTGTAAGTCTAGTGCTGTTATTCCTATGATATTAATAGAAAATGCACACAGTAGGCTACTTACAAATGTTTTATTTTCCGTGATTTGTGAACCTACGAGAAAAATTCTACTTAATTCAGTAGCTGACCTGGTGCAGTCGACACCGATTGTTATCGATTACAGCGGTCGCTAGGTGGCCTGAGAAACGCGCCTCGAGCCGTGCTCTTGGATTTATACTTGGCAACTTGTTAGTGTTTCATTAATATCTTGAAATTATTTTGCTTGGGGCTAACCAATACGTAGATTATTATTAGCCACGAGTGAAAATTGGCATGGCTCGTAGTGATTCTTTATATTGATTCTTTATTATATTCTTTATATTTCGCATGTTTATTATTGCATTAGTATGAACCTGCTTCGCCAGTGCACATATCTATCATTGATGTTTATTTTTCTTTTCCTCTCAAATGTTAGATTTTAGGTATTTTCACTATTGACCTGGTTAATGCAACCAATAGCATATACATATATAGTTAAGGCACCTCGTATTTTAGGAGGCCCAGCGCATTTCATACTATATTTCAGGCAGTCTTCCTAAGAACCGGCGTCTTCGTTAGCGTTCTATAGAGCTAGCACCACAAAGACATAAGAACAACCCTTTGAATTTTCCAGTGATCATATCAAGTTACGAAGTGCTATTTTTGCATTACTTGTACGTTTTAAAGGTACAGTGCATAATTTTTTTACGCAATGTTCCCAATATAATACTTTTAAATGGGGTTTATGCCCACTTGTGTTCAGATGAACTTATGAAACTGGTAGTCTCTCTGTTTTGCTCCACATTTATTTCTCATTAAAGTGCTTTAGGTGTCCTATCTATATACTGTATCTGAAATGACGGTGTTAAAAATTTTGAACGTGTATTTTTTTTTTGTGTCTGATAATGCAGAACGATTTACTGTAAAATTTTGTGATGTCATAGCCATTGTTTGTAGAACGGTTTTGTAATCTCATCGGTTACCTGTCTTAGGCCTACCGGTTTTCTTGACAGCGCTGCCCCTAAACTGAAGACAAATGTTCCTCGTCTCGATTGTCATTACGGGACAATATCAGTCTTTTGTCTGACGGGATCGACCCTTGCTGTGTTTGGGATTGTTTTGCCTCTGTTGTATAGTTCATGTCCTGTAGGCTCAAACTTGGTGGGTTAATAGCACAAATGCAACAATCTTTTTAAGATTTAGCTGTACTTGAATGAACAAAATTGCTGCGTTAGTTGCCTTATCCTTCCAAATATAAGAGGGTTGTTATTAAGTGGCTGCCATGTGGATTGGTTGGTAATGAAATTCAGGACCTTTTGAATGTAATGATTGCTGCGTAACATTTTCAAGTGTAACAAACTCCACACTCCACAATTACTAACAGAAGAAAGCTAGATCGGATAAAAAAAATGGCATCTCACTAAGATTGACAGTGCTCGTTGCTAATTATGAAAAATAACTTTTGGGAATCAATTGGCTCATCGTCAGCAATTCTGAAATAAGAAAGAATGTTTTACTGCTAAATTAACAACAAAGGTGAAGATAATGAACTGTGTTCATAAAAGCTAGTAAAGAAGAACCGGTGACCAGGAGAGAGGTTAGCACTTTGCATATCATTAAATTCCGGTTAAATTTTGTGAATCTACAATGATTATAAGGTATACAATGATTCTAAGTCATACAATGATTATAAGGTATACAATGATTATAAGTTATACAATGATTATAAGGTATACAATGATTATAAGGTATACAAGGATTATGAGGTTTTAAGATTCTATGTTCTACTGGTGGCAGCAATTACTTTGAAATCATTAAGACAAACTGCCCTACTACATTGAAAAGCGTGATCACGAATGGAGGCATGAAAAGTGGTGGATAAAGTAGTAGAATAAAGTGCTGCATAGATAATGAATAGTAGGAACCTTAGGTAGACGATCAGAAAAATGTGAAGCAGCAAAATACATACAGTAGACTCCCACTAATTACGACTGCTTCCGGACACTTTCAATACGCGATTGGACATAATTCCTGGAGTTCTTATTTTCTGATCAATCGTTACACGACAATAATAGTATTGGTTTTGGGACCAGCGCATGCGATCGTATTAGGCGGCTGGTCATATTTATCGCTGGTCATATTATCCGGAGTAGACTGCATATTTTTACCGAATATTTATATGTATACATAGCTATATAATATTGATGATGCGACAAGTCTGCAGATCAAGAGTAGCAGGAAAGAAATTGCAAGGAATGTTTATCTCCAATGTGATAGAAAGTGTGAAGATAAAGATTTGGTTAGGATTTTTAGAGAAGCTGAGTTTGAAAGACGTTTCTACTCTGTAAAATAATCCGTATTATTTGTATGTTTTTTCTAATTTTATGTGTCATTGTAAAGAAAGTGTAAATTATACCTAAAAAGTATAAAGAAAATAAAAACTGATGCTCGATGCCTCACATTACGTTCTGCAAAGTACTGTTGTTAATATTACGCTGTCAAGAGATGAACTGTCTAGGTTATGCCTAGGAGAAAAGTAATTATTATTACCTCTTGTATTGCAGTATTTGTGTTAGAAACGTACAGTGATGGTAAAGTAATGTTTTTTTCACTTAGTTCAAAGTTCATTTAATTTTTCTTTGTAAGCGAATAATAGTGCATTGTTCAATAATATTAGCGAGGTAGCAAGTAACCGGTAGAGTTCCAGCTTCTTTTCTGTTTAACACTTCACGATAAAACCGCTCGAACGTTCTTCGTTATTTCATATAATCCGAGCTAATTACAGCAGGATGATTAGCCAGGTTTACAATAGCGAGGTGAGATGGGCATAGCGTATCATAATAATTGAAGTCTGTGGCGCAACATATCATTATCCTGCTGTCATTGCGCAACAGTCCGCAACCTGCGCATGTCGGCTGCTGATACGAAGCTTATACTGTGACAGTGAAAGGGGTAATTGCTGTGACCGGTGAATTGCCCGCAAAAGTTCATTTATCATACGAGCGAGTGCAATATTTCTTCCGAAGGGTAAACAAAGAACAAAGTGTACTTGATCAGGAAATCTGGATACTGCTAGTTATCTTAGATACAATGTTAAGCGTTGTGGAATACTATATGTATTGTAGTTGATGAATTGTTTCACAAAAAAAAATTGCAACTTTCTTCTGTGGTGACCTCCACTGAAAAAAAATGATTGCGGTTCGTGGGGCCGGCAGTAGCGATTGAACAATCGACATCCTGACCATTTGTGTCATCAATGACCTGCACCATATTTGGAAGTTGCGTACCATATTTGGTACAGGTATGTTTGGTGTGCAAGCTGCGATATGTGTGCTATGTGCTGAGGTATGTGCAGCAGCCAGCATGTTGACATAGCTGCTCTAAGGTTATGTCTAACCGATGTAACCTTTACATCCATTATGTTTTAGTAAAATACCCCAAATCTATGCCGAGCCGAAGTAACGTTGGTTTGCATCGTGTTAGAGCAAAATCCATAGTCTATGAAATTCCAAGTATACTCGTATACCGAACAGAAGTGAAGATCTGTTACTTCATGTTTTTACATAAAAATAGAGCAGTTGTGTCAATATTAGGATACTCAATCATAGCTCAATAATTCGTGACAGTGTGTATGTTCTATGGAGTATATATAGGTGGTTTCTCTCTCTCTCTTTATTTTTTTTTTTTTTGCATTAGTTCTACACCTTATTTGAGTAGGGTTGTGTCCTATTGAACCGTTTATGCCGTAATTTTTTCATGCACTTAGAAACGTTACGTTAGATTTTAATTGTCTACATTATTGACGTGGTTATTGTCTTGTTTGCTTTCATTCCGCTTCTACTCCACACTAGCTTGGTGTTCGCGGCTACCGTTGAGAGGAATAGTTTATACAGTTTTCATTGTTTTTACTCCTGTAGGTTACCTAAGTCATTAGCAATGCCTTCGAGACAGCTGTCTTTCGTGCCCACTTTGCTTCCTTCCACTTTCCTACTCCTACTGATCTTACTGTTGTCTGTTCTTCCTCTTCTTTCCGAACTTATTGTTCCCTGCGCGTTGATCCTGTGGGAAAGCCTTCGTGCATGGGTTCCGCTTGTCTGTCGACATACTATATGTCCCTTCTTTCTTCCCTTATGATATCGCCTTTGCTGTGGAAACGGAGTCTTAAATTACTTGCGATAATAATCTTTGTTTTTACTCCAGTTTTATGTGGGTTATATCTACAATTTCTTAGGTTATTAATTGTCCTCTTTTTATTTCTCTTTTTACATCCTAGTTGTGAGAGGTATATCCACAGTTGATTAATTTTACACTTTATTTTTCTGTTTTATATCACATAAGCTTAAAGTTACATCCAGTACTGAGGGGGCTCTCTACAGTCTTATATTTTGCTGAGGGCTATGCATGGTCACTCGTTCCTTCATCCTTGTATGGCCTACTCGACGAAGCGTTATGTATATTTACGTTTTTTGTACCTCAGCCCTTGCCTAATCTCGGCGGGAGAAAGGCCATTGCAGTTCCCTTAGATGGGCAATTCAAACTCGAGGCTGCTATTGTTCAGGCTCCGTAACTGCTGAACTTGGTGCAAATTAGCCCATATGTTTTTGGGTAATTGTGTGAGGAAATGTGTATACTGTACTTTCTAGTTCATAAAAATAACAGCAGGCACTTAGAATTACCTAAGCAAGTAGAAAATTTGTCGTTTGGAAGGAGAATTTTCTCTGAAAAATAGGAAAAATATCCATGCAAAAAGTTTAGACTGAAGTATAGATTACTTTCTTTCCTGTTTCCTACTGCTTCATGTCCCTGATGCTTTGATACTTTTGAATAAACTCACTACCAATGCTGCAATAAAACAGCATTATGAAAAGTATCTGCCGTATTTATCGAGACAACCTATCAGAGTTGTGCCCAGATCTACCATACTATTTGTAAATTTGTAAACTTGACTTTATATAGCTCAGTTGTTGCTTCTCTGCCACCTTGAGACCTTCCAGCAGAATGCCGAGATAAAAACATTTGGGAGATGCCTGGCACGATACAGGCCTGAAGCCTGATGTTCAAACGCCTTGTAAAGTTACGAGCACCGTAACTGTACAGCTGCAGGCACGAATGCCATCATTTAGCTGCTGAAGTTGTACATTTTTCCTTTTCCATTCAACGACTGAGTTCGGGTTATGATTTGAGTATACATGACTTGGAGGTTCAAACCACTTTGATCATAACTTCGTGAAGATCAGTATTAGCAAGTGACAAATTGTGAGCCGCGATATCAATACAAGGAACTGTACAGTTTCCGGTACCATAACTTTACAAGGCGTTTGTTCGTCCGGCTCCTGGTCACTACAGCTCTAGTAACCCTATCTAACTACTAAGTATAGCCAAGAGCCCCCCCCCCCCCCCCCCCNCCGCCCTTACGTCTAACACTCATTCATACAAATGAGTTGATGGTTTCGTCATCAACACCCTGTTGCCTGTGCACACCTGTGCTGTATTTACGCATCGCCTGCAGTAAGGTGAGCAGGAACAGGTGTTCGCTGTAGTCTCTCACGCCGCCGACCCCTTGCGCCGCACCTCAGCAACTGCCGCTCTCTGTGTCGCAACCTCCGCGTACCTTGCCCACCTGTTCAGCGTACGCTTGGAATCCAGTGCCTGCGTCGAAAGACTTGTTCTTCCGTACGGCTGGTCCCCGAATTATTGAAGTACTGCATGTCCTTTGCTTTTCCTCGATTGAAACTCCGCTGCAGTAGTTATAAGGGGAGTCAAACTACTGTACTATCTTCATGTATATGAGAAATATTGCTTCCTTACTATAACGTTGTTACTCAATGATAGTTACGCGTTGTTCTCAAGGGATGGATTGAACTTAAAGTTAGTCACTGGTTCGTGCTTCTGATAATGGCCGCTGGCCCCTGAGGAGTGCATGGGTGCAGTCGACCACAGTATCAGAGCTATGGCGCCAGCGACGGAAGGCTCACGCGACAATGGCGATCCCCTCAACTATCCCATTGTCTAGTTCGAGTCAGTATCCCCGCAATAGCGTGTGAACATCAGCAATGCTGACTAGACCCGCTAAACAGTGCTCGGATTGAGCTATTTCGGAGAGACGATCCCCAGTGCTAGCGCATGTGAGCGTAACGGACATCCTACATTAAAGTAAAACGACCTTCAAATCTCCGCATTTTCGAGACATGTTTTTAAAGAACAGCTAGATGAGAAATACTGGTACTACTGAAATTATTGCGAGCGTCGTGAGCCATACACAAGAGCCTTAGAAATCTTTGGTAATCGAGAAACTACAGCTTGTTTGAATGAAACTTTTGCAGAAATTCTATTGTTTTATTTCAAAGGGAATAATATTTGTATACACTTTGATGTTAACTGGACAAGTAAGCGTTTTAACGCAACAGGATCATGAGAAAGTCCAACAAGATTAGTTGAATTTGAATCATGCTGAAACTGGTGGCGTCCTTGCATCATTTCTAGAAAGTCAAATCGAGCGTGTTATGTTTGTTCTATTTAATGTTTTTTGGCTTACTGCAAAGCGAACTAACTTTCAGGTAGAAACTGAGTTACTTCTTGACTGCTAGTTAACTCACGTATTACTTGCATGCATTGAACTCATAGCGCCGGCCGATTGATTTGGTCCGCTGGATGCTACATCAATGGCAAATCGAAGTTATGAAAGACCGATGTCGCGTTTCTGTCTCGCTGCTTACTCGTAATTTGTTGCTGTGTCCTGCCATAGCGCTGAAACTCTGCTAGGTGCACTAACTTATTGGGGCAAACAATAGCTCAGCGGTCACCATACCGCGATGGTCGAGGACGCTGGTGTCCTGCCAGGAGCACGGGCTGCGTAGTGTTGAATTTGGCGGCTGATTCTGACCATGCACTTTACTTGGCCTATGCGCTATGTGGGCTGTTTCCCTTGTGAAGAAGTGGGGGTAAGCATGGAAAGTATAAACAAACAGTCCTCGATCCCTAAGGGGTGGTTGTGGCATAGCGTGTCCCTGTTAGAATGCCGATGGGCCTTACATACCTGGGGCTTCCCTTTAGTGACGTGCACAGGAGTCGTTGAATCTGACTGCAATTCTTACTGTGAGCTGAGTTTGTAATGTTACAGAAGTAGGTTTCTATTTTTCCTCGATTTCTATGCGCCTGTTTGCCTGTCAGTCTGTAGTAGCGCACGGGGAAGACTTGTGGCAAATCATGTGGTATTGAATACGACTCGGTGGTGTGGTGCACATGGCGGCCCTATCGAGCCT
The DNA here is from genome assembly GCA_001587735.2 of Parhyale hawaiensis. Taxonomy (NCBI): domain Eukaryota; kingdom Metazoa; phylum Arthropoda; class Malacostraca; order Amphipoda; family Hyalidae; genus Parhyale; species Parhyale hawaiensis. Next base: position 766,301 of record LQNS02000137.1, read on the forward strand.
CACTGCTTGCATTACACTGTGATGTGCATAGCTCCCCTTATAAACCTAGGAATAAAATAATACTAAGAAAAACTTTTACCAGTACTTTATTCATTCTATGATACTTGTGTTGTGCTGCTTCCGTGTAAGGTTCCTTCTCCTATTGCACATATTGCGATCGGTAAAATAACCCAGTCTACGTAAGCTCTAGGGTTAACAAAAAATGCAAATCACCATCTGCGTACAAACCCGGAACTGAGAACAAGATCAAGCCTTGAGTTTAATAGAGTGTATTTTCTTTGCAGTGAATGATACGACCGTGCACACGTCATGGTTCATTTCAATCACTCTGCTGTAGTTTACCACTTGTCCTGGCCGACTTTCACTCGGGTCACGCGAGCACACAAAAAGTCCGGTTAACTGGCAAGTTAAATGCTTACTGATCGATATTGCTGCACTTTGCACCGCTAGTCGGGCTGTAGCAGCGCTCAGTTGAGAAATGTGACTTCACGTTGTGATTATCAAATGAGTCTTTGTTTTCTAAGAACGTTAATGAATTGGTATTTTGCGGTCAAAACTCTATATATTATTATTAAAACTACACGTCCGGGCCTGCAAGGCCGGGTAATGAAACCCAAATTAAGCTGTGCTATACCCCAGGAAGCCTAAAACCCTGCTAAGAAATATCCATTGAAAAACAATTAACTGTTGACTTAGACATATGCAGAACTACGCAGCCGAAGACGAATACCGGTAACGAAGTACAGGTCAAAGCAGACCAGGGTAGCAAACGCCGACTGAACTGGGCTGAACTTCGGCATCAAATCGTCTCCAATGTAAAAGGGTGGGGCATAAGCCTCAGATCCATATACAGCGTCGATAGATATGTATATTTGTGTCATATATATATATATTTTATATTGTGTCGCGTTAATGAAGCTGTGAAATATAAAACGAAATTAACCTCGTTTATATGAAATGATGTATACATTAGTTTGAACGGAATTCAATCGAAATTGGGAAGATGTAAAGTTATATGTGATCCAAGTCAAATTTTGTAAAGATTAATCGTGGTCAAAATAATTTCACAATTGTAAGAGTAAACGTGATCGATGCAAAATTTTGGGATTGATTTAAAATTTTACGTGAATTAATAAAATTTAATTTGTAATAACAATTACCAAAACGACAGTTGTTATCGTCAAAGAAGCAACCCTGACATGCCATACACCCATCGAAAGCAGACCAGGTTGCAGATGATGTAGTAGACCCTTGGGCTGCTTATTATTCCTTTCAGGTGAAAGTCCTGCAGCATCTCTCAGTCCTGCCTCTGCCCCTCAGCACTGAGCTGCGTACAGGCCCCGTACGGCGACCTGCGCACAGGCCCCTTTCGGCGACTTACGAACAAACCGCATACGACCCGTTTTTTTTTTCCTCAGTTATCTATATGGTACTAACATAATGGCAATAACTCATAGAGGGCCACAGCGTAAGTTTCGGCCGTCCTTTGGGAATGGGCTTGCCGGTCCGTCGTCTGCAACCTGTCTCATCTAATCTGATCTAATCTAAACTAGTCTGTATCGGTCTGGGCCTAACTCTTCCTATTTCCGAATTTCCGGGCCTCGCCCGCTGCCGGTTCCACCTCCCCTTAATTGACAGGCGCCTTATCGGAAGTACATTGGCTGTCCTAAAGCAGAAGATCCGCACCCACGTTCTAGACTGGAACCGGCCCGTTAGGTGGTTTCTCCGCCTACTTTGAATTACCGCTAATAGTTTCTTTTTTTGAGGTCATGTAGACTAGAAAAGGCTTGTATCGATGTCTCATCAATTTGCCCACGAGCCGACTTGGGAGTTGGATCGGGCAGTCAAATATCGTGTGGTCTATGACTGCGTATATCATTATTTAATACTTTTAATTAACGGAGGTTACACTTGGGACAGCGCACTCATGATTTGTTTTGATACAGACGTTAAGTTGAAGCAACTTGCCCTCAAAATTACCCTGTACTAATTTGCTTTAGTTTTCCGACTGAATGAAGTTAAAGAACTTTGTAGAATGATAAGGAATATCTAACGTGTCTATTGCTCCTCAAGTATGTAAAGATTGGCCACGATATCACCTCCTTCAGTTAATTTCAGCGTCGTCGGAGACATGGTGTTTAGTTTGATATGCTTATTGTGTAACGCGTTGGCCTGCTGGCTTTTAAGTCGGCTGTTAATGGTTTTTTGCTGGATTTCCTTTAGCAGCGCTTTGGGCTTCCCGGTGTTGCAAATGCTTCATTTGGGTTGTATTACCTGTCCGTGGGAGCCCCAGCGTGAAGTTTTAATAATAATAATAATAATAATTTGCCGTGTTCTATTTCGTTTGTTAAACCCGTTCTTGCTTTGATTTCTTGTGTTTTCTTACTTTATGCGTGTTTCGAATTTCTCTCTCTTTGGGCCGGCATTGCTGTTGATTTTAGGGACAGGTTTGAACCTGAATATAAATGAATTTCAGCCTTAAATAATGGTCCTTCATGCATGCATTCCTCGTTTGACTGACGTGTTGCATCATATATTGTACTTCTCTTAGTTTAAGACACTTTCTTGTAACTCTGGGTTTAGCTAGTAATTATATTACGATTACTTGTTTTTGCAGTTTTCTTTCCTAGTTCTACCCATGATTTTTTGTAGGACGCAACTACATGCACCACCTTCTGGTATATACTTGTACTAGAGTAAAACCTAAAAATATAATCACTATTCATACTCTCGCACCTTGGGCTTTCCTGGATTATTGCTCACTTTCACTTGTCCCGAAACAAACCAAAGCCCCAAAGCCCACATCACGCGCCCCATAAGGACTTAAGGCTTCGTCACGCGTGTCTCCGTTTATAGGCTTCTGCTCAGCCTGACCTCAAGCCTGTGGGACCTATAGTTCATTTGTTCTTTGAGAAGCTGACGTTGATTTGGGAATTGTCAGGGGAAATTGGGGAAATTGTCAAGGGAAATTGGGGAAATTGTCAGGGGAAATTATCGGGGGAAATTGGGGAAATTGTCAGGGGAAATTTCTTCTTGCGGGATGACTTTTTGTTTCCAACGGACTGGCGTCAGGATTTGATTTTCTGAGATTTCTGCCTGTTTCGCAACTCCAGATACTTCGTTTTAAATTAATTTAAGCTCATGCCGCAGTTGGTGAGTTCATTTTTTTTTTCTATTGGAGCCTATACTGTGCTGGGCTTATTCAGATTTCGTATGCGGTACTGAGTAGATATTCCGTTTCCTGCTTATGCTGTGCTAAGTTCCGTACGTCAGGTTTTCCGCTTTCAGTTTCAATCGACGAATGGTGCTTTGTATTTAATGCCAGCTCACACCTGTGTTTAGTGTCTCATACGTACTAGGTACTTAAGCCTTTCAATAGTTTCTTGTGTTTACTAAAAAATTTTTTGTCTGCCGTAACATCACTTCTGCTCGAACGATGTCAAAGGTTTGACTACGACTGCAATAGATTTATCTGCTAGGAAAAAGTTGTGAGAATTAAATGATGAAAGTGAGAAGGAAGGAGATGAAGAACGTAACGCTGAAAATGAAATTTTTAGATCCCGGTTATTGGCATTCATCGTTTTCTCTATTGTTTCAGCATGGAGTCGCAGCCGCAGCTTCATTTCATAATATTATATTCTGTTAATTTTTTATTAGACTTAAGGATTGTTGTGCCATTTAATATACGACGCATTGCTTGCTCTTAAAAGTCTCGATGGGAACATTATCACAATCTCCTTCCAACACTGTGAAAGCGAGAAAGTTACGGCAACAGTACCATGAGTCCTATGTGTCTGTTCGAAGCTCAGTCGAGGTCGTGTGTGGTCTATTTGGGCTAGTGTCTGTCACATTGTTTTCGCCTAAGATTATGCTCTGCTGCATTCTGTAGGTTTCCGCGAAGACTCTGTGATTACATATGACACAGTGATGAAAAAAGTGAACTTCGAGATGCAAATTCTTTCCTGCTTATTTGGGAGTGAAATAAAAACAGATTAACCTTCAGGTAGGTTTCTGATATGTCATTGTGATTTCGTGATGACGAAAGTGACTAAAAATGAAAGTGAGCATCGAAACAAATCGATCTTTTAGAATTGTCTGGCAGTTTCAGTTGTAGACAGGTAAAGACTTTGTTTCGGCATTTGGTTCAAGCGCAAATTGTTTGCTATTTCTTGATTTTTTTTTTTTGGGGAGGGGGGGTCATTGACAACTCCTCTGTTCCAGCTCGCATGGTGCATTTCTTTCAATCTGTTATAGTTACTGAAGTCTAGCACTGGCAAATTTCTACCCCCTTAGGCGATGCGCCACGATCACTTTTCCACTTGGTAAGGTACAGTACGGTGGCTTAAAAACTGTACCAATATAATTAACTAATTATTCGCCATGCATTAATTGTGCCGCCTAAACAGTCGGTTCATATAATAATCACATTACCTCATCTTTCTGATACTTGATATACAGAGCTTCCTTGAGTAAATTAACACAATATTTATTACAATATGGACGTCAGTAAATTGATATATTTTTCGTTCCTACACAAGTATTTGTTGCCCGATACGGCACAGTTACTGCTTTGGCAGAATACTTAACTGTTCTCCGGAGCTTTTAATATTGATTTAAGCTTCTTTCTTCCTGTACGAGTATCAGTTCTTTGACACACTGATTTTCTGCAATTAATTAACTCAATTCGATTATTAAAGTCTCCGCGGGCCTAAGTTTTTAAGTCTTAAAATAAAACCCAGCCCATTTAGAGATAAACAGAACCAGTGGCCTTGGCTCACTGTGGACGTGCGTGACTGTCGCCGCGTAGTCTTAGGCAAATTGGATTTGGTGTGACGGGCACGGCACCGTCCGAGGTAGACCTCATCGTCGCGTGGTGCGTAGACACGGAATTTGTCCTCTCGCTGGTCTACCTCAGCCATCTGCAGCCTCTCATTGGATGAATTGCGTAACTGCGGTAATGGCTATGGCTGTCATCCATCATAATTTGCGCTATGACCTCAGCTGTTCATCATCTCCGAGATTCTGGTGCCCCAGCTGAAGATTTGATTTGGATCTAGCGATGTCAACTGTTTCGTCCTGAATTAGCTACTATTGTAGAATAGTCGTGGCAGTAATGTTTACTCTCTGCTCTACGATACTCTCAGTTGATATTCGAACGATTTACAGGTGTCGTCATGCATTTCTGCACGTTTTCATGGTTTATGTGTTGAATTACTATACCCTAATGAAGTGAATGAGATCAGAGATGCTTGACACCTTCATTTGAAAAACACGATAACCAACAATAGGGGCTTGTGCATTTCTGAAATTACCCATAGGGTAACTTCTCTGGTTGCTTTACTCGCGTTCTAATAATGAATAATAAGGCCAACAACACAAAATAATACATAGCTATTATTACTAGACAAATTGTTAAAAACCAAGTAAAAACCCGAAACGTCCGTTTTTACTTGGTTTTTAACAATTTGTCTAGTAATAATAGCTATGTATTATTTTGTGTTGTTGGCCTTATTATTCATTACCCATAGGGTATCCTGCCAGTTCTGATATTGCACCATCTCAGCAAAATGAAAGAACTCCTCTCCCCGGGGCATAGGATGGGCCGTAGGCCATACATAGGGTTAGGTTAGTTAGGTTCGCCCATCCTCTGTTATGAGGACTACCGCCCCTGCAGGGCGTTTGTGTAGGTTACCTTAGCCATTAGTTAGGCCTTCGGGACGGCTGTCTTTCGTACCCATTTTGCTTCCTTCCATTTGCATACTCTACTGATCTTACTGTTTTCTGTTCTTCCTCTCCTTCCCGTCTTGCTGTTCCCATGCGCGTTGATCCCCTGTAGGAACACCTTCGTGCATGGGTTCCCCGTTTTTCTATCGACATACTATGTGTCCCTTCCTTTCCCTCTCTTAGAAGAGCTTAGTACTTATTTAGGGAGGCCCAAATCTTCTTATAATACCTAATGAAAGAACTGCGCCTTTGTTCACGGTGACCGTGCTGCTCTATTGCAAAAATGAATCAACTGAAGGATCATTAACAATGTATTGGCCTTAGACTACACAATATATATAGGCACTTGACTCACTCCAATCTGCAAGTGGGGCTGATAACAAACGATTAAACGTCGATAAAATCTTTCCCAGTCAACAGAGCGACCTCAAACAAAAAGTAAACTATTCTTGGTGATGCAGGACATGTATCTGTCAGCAAAAAACAAATGCGTAGCTAGATAACAACTGTGGACGACGATAAGTAAGCCTAGAAAAAACTAAAATTACCCGAAATTAGATAAAATAGTAGGTATTGCAACTTAACATTGGCCAATTTTCATATATACATGCTTCTTTCCAATAAATGCATTCCTTGCGTCTCCAAGAACCGTTTATTCTTATTTTTTGTTTCAGTTCACTATGATGATATGGAAGAGCTTTTATCCAGGCTGTCTCAATTTGCGGTCAACCTCTATTGCATGGACTGGACAATAAAGTGTCGTGTGATCTATACCTCGACATATTCGGAGTACGGCTAATATTGAAGAAATCGAGTTCAACAAAAATTTATTGGACTTGTGCCTCCAAAAGTGTCAAATAAGCCGGTAGTGAGCGGTTACGCACTGTAGACATAACTCACAGCTGGCTTTCCTGCTGGTCACGATGTTCGGCACCAAGACCTCGAAACTCGCCGCGTAGCTAGCGTGCGTAACACCACCTGCACCTCGTCTGAAGAATATTGAAATAGCCGAGCAAGTCAGTATTCCTTGATGAGATTATTTGGGATTCTCATTTCCTAGGAGTGATGCGAAAATAAGTTAATTATCCCATTAATTCTCATCGGATATTGTTCTCTTAATTCACCAGACAAGCTAAGTCTCGGGGTGTGGCCTCTGCATTCACTTTTTTCCTATCGTCTTCATTAGCTGTGCTCATGTCTCGCCTTATTAATTCCTGTAACCTTGGATTTCTTTGCGCCTCACCAATTACTGCGAGGAAGAAATCAATTGCATAACAAATTGCCCGAGTGCGTTTGTAAGTTTCGCTGTCGTTTCTCTGGTACAAGTTCGGTAGTTTCGGTTGCTGCTTGGTTTTACAGGTTTTCCAGATGTAAAAGCTCAATCTGTCATTTTGTGTACAATATATTTTTAAATGGTTACTGCTAGTAATACTAATGTAAAACTAGCAAAAATTGTCTTGGTTATCTGAAAATTATGCTTGCACTAATTAATAGTGTTGGTGCTAATCATGCGTGCTATTGACACTTTGACTGCGACTCCGATATATATGATGAACAATCATTGGTGTATATCATGGTTCCTACGACCACCGGTGTCACTTCTAACTTTCGCCTCTTAAACATTCACGAGTAAAGGTTATTGTATTAAAGCATATAACTATCATCTTTCTCTATAATTTATCAAGTGCCAAGAAGAATATATTTTTGCTTTAGGATGAATATGGTTTCATCAACAAATATTTTATCAGATTTTACCATATGTGACACACCTCGCAAGGAAAATGTTGATAATGCTGTTGCATAGCCTACTGCTGCATGCCCCACAAGGTAGTGTTCTCGGCCCTTTGCTGCTCATCGAATATACAGCGGACATATTTGAACTTGTTCGTAACTTACGTGTTGTTTACGCTGATGATGTTACTTGCTGGCTGTTTGCGAGAATCTTAGTAATAGGTTGGAGGCTTCAGAATCCATTCGATGTGATTTGGAAGTGATTGATTCCTGGTGTTTTAGCTGGAGGATGAGGCTAAATGTCAGCCAGACTAAGATCATGCTCGTGTCACTGTCACGTACAGTTAGACTTGCTTCCCCGCACTCAAACTGGATGGTGTGTCACTTCCTGTGGTTTACTTGGTAATCTTAATTGTTAATTTTGATCCAAAGTTGACGGTTGAGCTCGCATCCGTTCAGTTGCCTCACGAGCATCGCAGAAAATCGGTCTTATGAGACGTACTTGAAGGGTGTTTGGCTCGGCAGAGTTGACACGTCGCTGTTTTAATTGCTATATCCCCCCTTCTGGAATACTGCTCCTTAGTCTGAGGTTACGGAGGTTAAACAAAGTGTTATAATAATAATAATAGTCTGAGGTTCTGCTACTGATTGTCATCTGAGCATGCTTGACAGAGTGGTTCGTCGATGTGCGTTCATGCTGGATGGTGTTGTGCCTTGTTATCTGGCGCATTATCGCAGAGTTGGTGGGGTCTGCTTTCTCTATAAAATATATACTTGCTCAAGCCATCCACTGGCGGCTATTATTCCGGAGCCATTTGCTCGGGTGAGGTATACTCGGCATACTGGTGCTCTTCATGAACTTGCTTTGGAACCGGTAAGATGCCGTGAAAGCCCGTATTCTCGTTTGTTTTTTCAGGTCTTAATAGCTCTACATTTGCTGGTGCGGGTATTGGAAGCTTTAAGCAATCTGTAAACAGAGCTATTCTGTGATCTCTGATCTCCTCTTTCTTGTTTCGCTTGCTGGGCTGGTTGCTTGGGGGTTTGTTAAACTTATGAAGTTTCTTCCGTTCTCACATCGCCAGTCTAGTGTATCGTATTAATGAGTTGGACCCGTGAAAAAATTCACGATTTACTAACTTTATTTTAAGTGTTTAGAAAGTTTCCTGGTACTGGTATGCCTGTTATTAGATTTTAATGTAATTCGTTACACATCTAATTTTATCGTGTTTATTTGTGCAAATTGGTCGTTGCCCTTCCAGTAGTAGGGTAGTTAACCTCCTATGGGGATAGTTGTCCTCCTATGAAGGTGTCTGTCCTCTACGGGACCCGTGCATATTCTGCGGGTGGTAAATGTTTTCACTTACCATAGTTTAACCTGAGGTAGTGCTTCTAACTTAACCCAACCCGTCTGAGCCTACGTCCGTCGCTTACTCCTGTTTTTCGATACGCAGTCCGTCTACCTTACATCTCGCCTAACCTTTCCTAGTATTTTTATTTCACTGCTAAAATTAATCACGAATTTATTCTGTCAGCAAAGAATTCGCACTTGTGTCTTGATAAAGACAGAAACATGGCGGTGGTTCTTGCATTGCTGCATTACCCTTCTGCGAATGAAGAAATTCACCGAATCTGCTTTCTTTCATTTCCTAGCTATGGCATTAAACAAAGCAGAAAAATGAGTGGCTATTGATCAGTATCCACGGGTCCCGAAATAGTGAGCAAAATCGAATACGCCGATAAAATATTGCAATGCGTAAGATTAGGAAGGGCTAAATTACCTGTAAACTGTGGGAAACGGAGCTTAGGAACCATGTGCAAATACATTGGGGGAACAATGCAAGAAGCACAGTCATGTTTCTGTCTTTACCTAGACGCAAGTACGAATTCCATGCTGACAGAATAGTTCGTGATTAATTTTAATGGGGAATTAAAAGTACTATGAAAGATTAGGCGAGATGTAAGGAAGACTGGCAGCGTAACGAAAGACAGGAGTAAGCGACGGACGTCAGCTCGGACGGGTTGGGTTAAGTTAGAAGCACTGCCTCAGATTAAGCTATGGTAAGTGAAAACGTTTACCAACCGTAGAATATCTACCCGGTCCCGTAGATGGCAGATACCTCCATACAAAGCTCACTACGCCTTGGAAGGGCAACTACCCACTGGGAGAACTACCCCTGGGAACTTAACTACCCCCAGGAAGACAACTACCTACTGGTAGGGCAACTACCGATTTGCACTAATTAACACGATAAAATTTGATGTGAAACTAACTACATTAAAATCCAGTAACAAGCATACCGGTACCAGGAATTTGCCAAATACTTAAAATAAAGTTAATAAACCGTGAATTTTTTTCACGGGTCCAGCTAGTTATAATAAAAACAGTGCAAAGCCATAGTAACAGCAAAAATTGAAAGTATTTTTACTATTAAGATAGTTGTTCTGTAACTAAGTTACTCACAATAGTCTTGGAATAGATTACAATAATTCTGGCAGGTTGTCCACGCATTCCTTGATGCAAGCAGCGGCCTGCGCAAGATACATGTCGCGTTACACCAGCCCCAGTTTCTTTGTCATTCTACTCTACAGCGTCACGCAGATGGCAGCGACATCAATGAGCACACGAACTTAATAGCAGAAAAAGTGCTAATGAAACAGGATGGCACGACCGCTTTTTATTCGATTTCATCTCTTCTTCACTGCATGTAGCTCGTCCGCTACTGTATTGACTACTCTCTCATGTTGGTGGAGAAGTAGGCTAATTAAGTGCAGTGGGAAAAAGCAATGATAATAATAGTTTATTGAAATCAGCTGATAAGTTATACTGTAAACCTCTGCATGCCCCGTAATTTCCGATAATTAAGAAATATTTTCTGTCATTGCAAGTTTGTTGCCAGTGGTAAATATTTGTTCTCCTTAAAAAGCTATGCCAATTTCCATGCGCGGGTTTCCTCTGTAGATGGGATCCTCGAGTGCTTAAACACATACTTCATGTTTTTGTGCATTCTTCTGTTTGGTTTATCATGTCGCATGTAGCAAGACTTGAGCCTGCATTGTACTGCCTGGTTTCAAAAAACTTAATTCCATCAAAATTAATTTATTGGTAAGTTGAACGCACAAATGACCTAATGATATGTATCTACATTAGGGTGGCCCTTATTAGGGGGTAAAAATCAAAATTATCTTTTTAGAGCTCTCAGCCTATGAAATGGATCCAATTGCTTCAAAAACATTGTCGTCAAATTATTTACAATTCAATTTAATATTTAGAGGTAGTCCAGTGCGTTGGAAGTTATCCTGTTGTTAGATTGATTGCTAACTTATGAGTATCATGACCAAGGCTAATAGCAGCTTCAGTCGAAATAAATGTAGCTCCTCTATGTGATACACAAGTACGATGAAGTGCAGCTGCAACAGAAAGCGTAGGAATCCCTTAAGTAACTTTAGAGCACTTGGAGCAAGTCCCTTCTGTTTCATCAAAAATGCTTCCTTCAATGCTGTTTAAGTTTCACAGCTGCTGCTGCTCGTAGATGAAGTTGATGCTTCACATCCCTTCTTGATCCTTTCCTCACCCATGTCTTCTGCCTCTCTTCTTAGCGCTATACCCTTTTCGGCCTCCAGGCAGCTGCGGTATACCATGTGAGAGAGCACAACCTGGGGGGCGGCTGGACTACCTCTAAACGTCATCAGAACGCTCTCAAATTTTACACAGAACATTTTTTTCCATGAACGGATCCAGCTTGGATGCTGAGAACAAAACTTTTCAACTTCAAACCTTCAAAAATAAGGGCCACCCTAATCTACATTTGCTTGCGTAGCCATAGCTGGAATGTTGTCCCGAACAACAGGGTAGGAAGACTGCTATAACGATTTTTTTAAGTTCCTATTTTAATTAGGAAAATGTTTAGAAAGGTAATTGAGACAACCTTAGACTCATTGCGCGAAAAGTGTAGCTAATCATGTACGCTGCATTCTATAAGCTATCTGATTAGATAACTAGAACGCCTCGTGCGTAAGAACATCACCCGCGGTGGGTGCCAATTCAAGTCAGTCATTTTTGACGAACAAGGTTAGGGCACAGCCTCAATTCCAGAGATTAGATCTTTAATAATAACATGAGAAAATAGAACGCCTCGTAGCGTAAGACAATTTGCCGCGGTAGAGGCAATTTCAGCGCCGGCATTTTTTATGGACAGCTACGCCTAGTTTTTTGGCATAGGTCGCATCAAGGTCAACTCACCAATCTCCCTGCAAAAAAATTATGAACATTGCTCCACTCCTTCTACCTGTTTTTGGGTGGACTGACAAATATATGTAGAGGTATATATGCTTAAATTTTCAACGAAAACATTATCACCTCTTTCACTTCGTTCGCGGGTGATAATAAAGAATAGGTTCTAGCGTTTATCTGTGATGACAAATTATTCATATTATTATATAAGGACGATGTAGTGGAAGTGAACTCATTTCAGCTTTCTCCATTTCACTTCCTTTCAGCGACTTCTTATGGCGATCGTTTTTGCTCTGTCGTGCCACGCATCGATTTGCTTTGCGTCACTGACTCGCCTTTCTGTTTCTAAATCCTTCTGCCCGACGTCCCCATGACTTTGGTCCATGGTTTATGGTACCCGACCGGCACGATACTCGGCGGCCTGTATCTCACGTCTCTGCAGTTCCGGAGGTACCTTCTTTCAATTTCCAGAAGACGATTTTCGGATAGCTCTCGGTAACTGTTTCTGAAGAATGCAGTTTTTTCCCTTAGTGCTGTATAAGTGAAATCTACATTGTAAAGAACGAGTTCCGAAACTTGTAATTTTGGTAAGCTGGGTATACTGTGAAGATTCTTATTGCTAACTTCTGTATCCAATTTGTTACTGTCAGCATTAACGATGAAAAGTTGATTTGGACGGCTCGCTTGCTCGTTCTTGCTGCTCTTTGTCTTTCTGCTGTGAAATTTTAGATATCCTTCAGCTGGATCCTTGGTTCTCTACTTCAAATATCCAAAAATGTGCGCGCGGCCAGTTAAGTTTCCGCAAATCATAAACATCTCGATCCCTTTCCGCTCTACCATAATGTACCTCGAAAATTAATACCCATTTCTGAAATTAGCTGCCAATGTCCTCTGAAAATTCTCCGAACCTCAGCCTTATCTAGAATACGGCTAGACTGGGTATAATTAAGCACGGTCCAATTCTACGAACGTGTGCCAGTAAATGGACTGATTCCTAGATCTATACGTTATGTAGATTTTACTATATTACAGTGTTTGACTGCAGTGTTCCGTACGCGCTTGTACCACTGCTGCAGTGGTTGCAGTGTTTGTCAAGGGAGGCCCTGCGTGGTCGCTTTGGATCATTTCTTTTATGTAAACAAACACATGCGCTTTTAGTTTTAATTATTACAGGTGTGCCGGGTTGCGTACCTGGTTTCACGTGCCGAATGACACTTTTTTGCTGTTAATGTGAATTTGTGATCGTTAATCTGGGCTGGTATTTTTAAATAAAAAAATTGCCTTCGATAATCACATGTTGCTTGTGGTTACGACGTCCATCCATCGGTCCTTTTGCACGTAATGCCGTGGCCTCCTTAAACAATCACCATGCAACTGGATGCGAGGATGTGTGGATCGCACGTCCTCTATGCTATAGTGCTGCTACCGTATCTACGCTACCGACTTTACATATGTATTGGAACGGCGTACGAACTGCACATCCACTAATCAAGTTGCACGTACGATTACGTAGTGTCGCATCGGTGTTACGCTCACAGTATTAGATTTAGGAACTTTGACGTGCAAGGTCTTACTCCAGATGGAACTTCGATTATAGCTGTGTTTTTTTTTTCTAACCATTAAGCATCGACGTAGTTTGGAGCAGCTGGAGCTCTGTGTTCGTAGTTGAAACGCGTATCCTGTAGCTATACAACTTATGTTGAAGATGACAAAATGACGACTGTGATGTCACTACTCGGTCAAAATTTTCTTTCTAAAATACTGTAGAACTTTTTGTCTGTGTCTTCTTTAGTTTGTGGCTATGGGTCACAGGTCTTCAGTGTGCTCTTTGATTTAGAATATATCTTCACACTTCGTAGCGGATCCAGACGTTAATGAAGAATGACACTTTTCTATGAAATTTCTGTAGATCTCGGCTAGAATTGTAGATATATCTACTATATAATAATTCACGTCGTGTTTTTATTATTTATTTATTTATTTATTTATTTATTTATTTATTTATTTATTTATTTATTTATTTATATATTTATATCTTTCCTGTCACGCTCTATGGGAATAACATCGGAGAAAATTCAGATTTCAAGATGTAAAAAAAAAGTGGGGTACCTTGGAATCTTTTTCTTCAGTATTAGATAGGGGAAAAATAGAACTAATAACATAGGAGAAAATTCAGATTTCAAAATGTAAAAA
>LQNS02000137.1:787857-798307 GCA_001587735.2 Parhyale hawaiensis
AAACGCGTTGCAAGAGCAAGATCTGGAATCCCTCAACTTTGGACAGCTAATACACCGCACAGAACCGTCAACCACTGCCAAGATTCGCGTTTTAGAGAAATGTAATAAAGATATTGTAACTAAGAAATATGGCGTGTTTTTTAACCCAGCATGTATCAGAGAAGGGCTGTTTCCCAAATACACAAATACATATATATATGCTACACTTCAAATAGTGTTAGTCCTACAAGAGAGACAACTTACCTACTGAATGATAGACAGTGTTGAGTGCCCTTAGGGGTTTATTCTGACGGGCCCTGTCCCTGTCACAATATATATGGGCCTCGCGAACCCGAGTACTGTCTAGAGTGCTTTCTCCGCAGGGGATGTTGCAGCTGGCAACCGTTCCTGCTGAGAAGGATAGTTTGTTAGGTTAGGTAGGTTCTCTATAGTTAATTTCCCTTTCTGTTCCGCGAGGTGGGCTGTTGATCGAGATAGCCGACCTAGTGCGCGGGACACTTCTACTCGCTCTCGTGTGGAAGGCCTCGAATGGGGCCGTCCAGCCGAGTGTCTTTCTTTTGTTCATTGCTCGCCAGTAGTAGCGCACTGGGCCAATCAAGATATTCTAGCAGGAATGCCGAGATAAAATATTCCTGCCGAGCTATGTAGAACGACCGAGACTGCACTGTACGGATCACTCATCGAGTGGATACGGTGGTAAAACTATGTCTATAATAGTGCATGTTAGGTCCGTTACTATGGTAATGTTAATAGTATTGTGGTCAGCTACAACGTTAACGTACTCAGCCTCTGCTCGTCTTTTGCAGTTATATCATGTCGGAATGCGATAGTAATAGTTTTGCGATTTCATCAATTCCTTTGTCTTTTTCTTCCTCTTGCATACATCATTATTGTTGTAATTTACGTGGGGTTGCCTAAGCAGATTATTCTGCAGTTGTATGACACTGTCTGGAAACATGCTGTGACATATCGAAGCTTCAGTTGCCTGCAAATTGTTTTCCTTAAGTAAGCCGAATTTATTTCCTAACTAAATTGCAGTACCGTAATCTTAATGCTGCTTACAAGCTCTTGTCTGCCTCTAGATCGCTCACCTTTTGTTTTATTATCTTTTGTCCTCAGGATATATAGGCTTGCTCCGCTAGTATATCAGTTGTTTCTTTACAATTCGCTGTAAAAATTGTCTTGCCCTTCAAGTCCTCTCAGAATTTGCTGGCCTGCTGCGTCAAGGTGAACACCTCATCATATCCTGCGCCTTATTTGTTCTCCCCGCACGTAGCACTCGCGCGAGTCTCCGCATTTACGCGCAAGACGAAAGTAAACTTCCCCTCTGCTGTGCAGAAATGACCCGCAAACGAGGCCTTACGTAAGTGTACTCTGAGTTACTCTCAAATTATGGTCTCACTTCGCCAATGTAGATTTCTTGGGGCAACTTCTGGCAGTGGCTCGGGGTCTGAGGTTCTCTGCATATCCAGAGAGATAGTCTTTTGATGCCTGGGACTGCAGCGTCAGCGTTTCAGAAATTTAAAATTCGCTCTTGAAGTACTTCCTTAACCCATTAACTGCGAATGACGGAAATATCCGTTCTCGAAACTGTATTCAAGATGTGCATATCGTATATAGTTAATGGGTTAATTGGCAATCGCCACGGTCGAAGAGTCGCAGTTGTCGTGCAAGCCTTTCGTCTTTGACACCATAACTTCGGCAATCTTCCGATCGACTGCAGCCATGCATTCCTGTGGGTCTAGTAAGAGTTTGTCTGCCGCACGAACCAGTGCATGGGGATTTCCTAGCTAGGATGTGCAGTCAAGTTGACGTTACTGTGTATCAGTGAAAGTAAGCGTTTCAGAAAATATATTGTAGGTCGATTTGTTTTCTGAAATATGATAGAGTACTCGTTCATAGATGGCTGTTTTCATTTGAAGATACGCTTGTCGAGGTTAAGCGAAGGAGCCAGTATTTTATTTAGGACTTTCTTGATTGATGCAAATTAACTCATTTACTGCTTTCAGACAATTAAGTAGAAAACGAATTAGGTTTAAATTTGATTAATTTGATAAAAATATTAGTTTCCAAGTTTGGTCAACCCACCCACTTCAACCTGCGGGCTTGATTTAATTGCTATTGCTATGTAATTAGTGGGGACATAAATCCGAGCTGGAAAATCCTGGTGAAGCACCTCTTGCTGCCACACCGATAATGCTGCTCACGCTCCCTTCCATTGTTTGTGTCCACAGGGACACAATCAATACAGCTCTGACCGCGCTCCGTTATCGTCACCATCTCCTTCACACTCACATTAGTGGGATTATCTGACCCACCATATTTCTCCTCTGCCCCTAGCGACAGGGGCTGTATCAATCGTATTGGAAAAAGAAACTATCCACTGCCCCATTTCTCGTCTGTCTCGAACGATTGGGTTGCATGCGTCCTATCGAAAATCACGCCTTCCACTTTAATATTTGTCTAGTAGGGTTGGGAAATTGTAAAGTTACGAAAAAAAAACATGATTAGATTAGAATGTTTGGCCCTTCGAGGTTTAGTTTACTCGAGGCAAATAGGAGAAGCCAAAAATTGGCTTTGGGCTTGATTAATTCGAATTATCTGTTCTGATTTATGGCGTCCCATTAGTTACCTTAGACTAAGGTGGACCTCCGATACATCTTTACTTCTCTACCTCTTAACTTCCCACATTTTCTTGCATCTGACTGTATTTACTCGGTTGTTGCTGTTTGTTTTTTCTCTTCTACTTAAAGAATTATCGTTGGATGACTAGAGGAACTTGGACTGAAATATAAAAAGATTATAATTAAAGTTTCCACGTCTTGTTTGCGGTATTTCCCATTATCTGTCGCTTGTGGGTGTTCCTCCGACCGCCCATCTATCGCCCCATAGAAAATGAATGCGCTGCAAGAACTAAGCCATCCGTGTTCATGTGGTGTGTAATCAAATTCTCGTCACGCACCGCGGCAAGGGAAGGGGTAAAATTTATTGAGGATTACGTCTCTAATGTTTATAGGCTGAATTTAGCACCCATAGTTGCGTTAATGAATGTGTATATGAAGCAAATGGTCCGTGACTGAGTCCGCTGGCTGCAATAATTGGCTCATGTTTCTGACGTGTTATTTGCATGTTCTGTCATCAGAACCAGTGCCTTGATGTGTATTTATTAGCAGCCAATTATAGCGCAAGTCGAGGAATTGGTAATGTATTTTTGGCAATATATTTAGGATGCGCTGTTCTTTATGTGCCTTTTGATGCGCCGTGAATTTATAGAATATGCGCAATGAGTTGCGTGCGAGGAAACAACTTATCCGTGCCGACTAAAACTTTAAAATTTTTGTTACTTAAAAAACTTGAAGAAGAGCTCCTGCAAAGGTTTTGCCGCATAAATGTAATATAATTTTAAACTTGTTTTTGCGCTGAAATCTTCGTCTGAATTCGCCGTATCGGAGGGTGGCTGAAAAAGGTTTTCTCATCCAGCATTGAATGAACCAAAAATGTCCCGTAACGGTTCAAAAACGTTTTTTTATCTACTTAAAAAAATTAGGCCAGTGTCTAATTTACTCGTACTGATACTCGTATATATATACATTTTTTTCTGTCTTTATGTGCAATTTTAGCGAAAATAAATTAACCCTCATTCGAACAATCTTGGTAAAACCTGTGCATATATCAGTCTCTTGAGTGAAAGACAGACGGCGAGAGTTAATCCGTGTCTATCGATGTCACGATAATGCGTTGAATTTACCAGGGAGGACACCACAAATTTCTCAAGACAAATGTTATTAAGTTCGTAGTCGGGTTCAATGTAAGCGGGCGATAATGTCTGTGCTATTGGCTTATTAATATGTTCATATAACGTACTGCACGTACTTACCTACATAGTAAGGCGTCCTATGTGAAACTACAAGATGTTGAATATGATGCTCAGGGCTTTAGATGTTATGTCCATTCTTTGCTGCGAGTCTCTTTTTTCCCAGTAGTGGTGCTGGCCACATCTTCTGTATAGCCTGCTGTAGTAGTAGTAATTCCGATAGTAATTTTAATTATTCCGACTCTACTTAGTATTTTGCGTTTATTCAAAATTGTCAGGAAACAATCAGTTTCCACGTGTGTAATAAGTAAAATCTGCAGGACAAGATTACAGTGGCAACTGTCACGATAGCAATAACTACAATTCATGTCATGTAGTATTTTTCGGCATTCTTGTAAGTTGGCCAACTTTTTCTAAAGTTACCAAGTAACAAACTAAACTAACCAACCGTTTTCGGTTGTTTACATTGCCGCCCGAAGTCCACGCAACGTTTATTTGTACCCAACATATGCTTATGAGTTCGGATAGCCATGGACTAGTCCCAGGGATGGTGATAAGGAATCCTTACAGGGTGATAACGAATCCTTACAGGGTGATAACGAATCCTTACAGGGTGATAACGAATCCTTACAGGGTGATAACGAATCCTTACAGGGTGATAACGAATCCTTACAGGTAATTAATCATCTAGCAAAATCCTGATGGCCGGACTTAGTGGGAAAAAATGCAGCCAATCAAAAGTCAAACTATAGGCAGAGATGGAGCCAAAATTGAGTTTCAAGTTTAAGGGAAACGCTGTATGGTCAAAATTATCTTACGTAAGTGGGATAAAACAAAAGGCATTCCGCATGGTGTGGTACCATAGGGTGAGATATGACTTACCCCCCTCGAACTTGCTCCGCCTGGGAGAGTTGAGTTAGCGACGTCATTGCTTCATCTACCATTACCATTGTCATCTTGCATTCGAATCGCTATAAGTTGTTGCACTTTTGAATCAGCATCGTCTCTGTGATTACGAAATATAGAATATGAGAATCAGCACCGAGTTATCAATTAAACTTTTTTCCCGAAATTTCAAGAAACTCCTATTGCGGGACCAATAATTCATCGTTAAATCTTCCAGAAAACCACACCAACTACAACATCCATGATATCTTCGGTCATGCGTAATCATTTGAATTGATTAAATTACGATTTAGTGTGCCAAAGTGATGTAATTGTTTCTGTTGTTTGTTGCTTAGATGTTTTGTGATAATCATTGTTCTGCTGATACTTTCCTCACTTCGGTGACCCCAAACTGCGCTCCATTTCATAAGTTCAGTAAGAAAGCAGTGGCTTTGGTACGTGCTCTGGATTCGCAATGCTTCTGTTTAGGCTGCAGCTGCGACAAGGCCACACGTGTCTTGATTATCCAAGTTTGTACAGTTCTTGGTGACTTGCCACCAGCGCAGTTTATCGCTGCTGTTTTTCTCTGTGTTGACCATTTCTTGCACTTGCTATTAGGTCTTCTGCAATTTTCCTGTAAGACGATTCGGGTTATTCTCTCAGGTCTAGTAGCACGCAAGTATGGACAGTGGTTAACATGACCGGTTCGTAGTCCGTCGAAAACCATTCATATTGTATGCTTCTTTTATATTATCGTCCTGACCATTCACTCACTTTATCCATTAGTTTTACTCCAAATCAATATTTTTTTTAAGTCTTCGTGGTACTGTGCAAGCATACGTTGGAGTTACGGAATATAACTGCTTGGACCACACCTCATTGTGGGTTAAATAAGAGGGTATTGTAATAGTAATGATAATGTTAATAATCTCTTCATGGTCCTAGTACATTAGCTGTGTCTCCTACCGTGTTTCCATCCAACGACGGAACACCATTACTGTCTGATCTTGTATCCAAATGTACAGCAGTGTTTCCGTCTTAGGAATAACTGCAACGCGTGAACGGAGAACAGTTTGCGATTTCTCTTTTACCACACATAGCATAAGCTTTTATTTTGCTTTCATTTTTTTCATTTTAGCAGATTGTTTTTCAAGTAAGTTGTTGTGTCTATATTTCCACCACTCTCTTTCAATGTTTACGTAAGTAAATTGATGTAGAAGATTTAGCTTAGTTTCAATGGCAGTTTGTTTGTAATTTTAGATACACTTTGCTTTCAGTTATTACAACTTTGAGTTTTCATTAGGAGTGCCATTTTGTCTAAGCACAACTCATAGAGGCTGAACTAACAATGACTCTATGATATTTAGCGGTTTATCTGTAGCGACTACCAAACGTGACGGTTTCGCGTAGTAACATTTCCTTGGAAACAAATATCTTCGGAAACAAATGAAACACGCGCTGTGTGATTGCAGAAAATAGAAGAATTAATCGAAAAGTAAGATATTGACAGAAAAAAATGCGGATAAGTAGGAAGCGCGTACAGCAAAATGGGGAAAAGTAGGAAGTTCTACCGTACAATGTTTGCGAGATGAAACCATTTTGATGAAAATTTGGTTACGGTCTCTAAAGAGACGTGATAAAATTTGAGCCATAATGTTGGTACTTTTTCGCTGATTTTTACATTTTACGTTCCCGCAACGATGCGAAATATTCATGAATCAAGGCCCAGTCGTTTACACCACGGCGGTACTCAACAGGTGGGTGGGGACACCTCAGCAAGGTGCGTTGGCCCCTGTAGTCAATTAGGTAAATTTCGCTCCCGACTAAAGTGTTGCCGCTGTTGCTGCTCTTCGCAGTAACGCCGGAATTGTCTGATGAGGTCACGATTTGGGGCACAGCGGGTGAGGTCAATAATTGCTGGGCCCTGACGTGCTTCAGTTCGGTCAGAGGTCCCGGCGCCGTAGCTGGCACCAAAGAAGTGGTCCTCAGCCTCTTTCTTACCCTCAGTGTTGGTTTCAGTCTACGATAAATCCGTGCTGCCTGTGCTGCGTTCTATTTCATGTACTTCATTTTTATCCTGAAATTCAAAGGAAATTCTTCAAGTTTACTGCAACTAGTATTAGGTTTTGGCACCATCAGCTGCTCAGATGTACCGACTTGTATTCTTGTGTTTACCGGGGTTCGGTTGTGTCAAAGTGTCTTCTGACATCACAAACTGAATCATGTTCCAAGTATCCGTAGATTTGCAATGGTGGTGTTTCTAGCAGCCAAGGTGTTTTGAGGCGGTGGAGGCTAACACATACCTCGTCATTATCTAGTACATTAAGTAAACTGTTGAGTGCGTCTAGCTATGCCTGATTTTTCCGTCGGTTATGTGCTTTCGTTTTTGAAATCGTGCATTAAAGATTCTTATGAACTTTCGATGCTTGTTTGCTCGTGTTAACCTTTTCCAGTGAGCATTGTTGTGTAACTGAGCATTATAGGTAGTCCCCGGTATAGGCCTTCTCCCCCTTGTGTTGTGTAGTTTTATTACATGGGTTTTACTTCCAGGTGCTCCATTTATTTACTATTGCTTCAATAGTATACGCATAGACCGCAGCAGTACTTGACTCTTAGGTCCAAGTGGCCCTTGACGCTGTCAGTCAAAATGGGAAAATCTTATCCCATACGCATATGGGGTGCCTGAAAGGAATTTTAACGTAAATGTCAAACTGTATAGAATGAGGTGAGTCCTATATTGGGAATGACCTGTATTTTATGCTTTTAGAACTGATTTCACGTACTCATACAAAATTTTCGCATTTTTCCCATTTAATTTCCCGTTCTCGTCCACAGCCGCTATCCCTCCTCATATATTTATGGGCTCTTGATTTCTGCGTCACATTCTGTTATTTCCTTTAGGAAAGCTGCTGTGTTGTATAAAAGTTTAACCCATTAACGCCTGGTGTTTCAAATTTATACATCAAAATCATTCATATGTTTTCGTAAAATTAATGCTAATATGGGTAGAGTTTGTGAAGTTAGATATACATAGCTAGTTCTGTGGGTAGTTAGACTTTAGTTGGGTGGTGATGGGTTAATTGTACAGTAATGGGTAAATTTCTCTCTCTTTCGCTTTTAGCTACTTTTGTGGATAGCTGAACTTTAATAGGCAGTGATGGGTTAATTTGACAGTAATGGATTAATCTCTCTCTTTCGAACATAACTACTTTTGCAAGCAGTTTCACTCCATTAAAGAGCCCAATAGTAAAATGATCTGTTTGTCCTTCGAGTCACGTAACTGTGGCATTATTTAGGCCAGTCACGTGCTTGTGGCAAGCTTCCTGCAGTGGCTAAGTATACATTGCATCAATGCCACGCCGGGCGCCGCATCAGCCTTAACTCGTTCGAATTACTTCTATGAGCGACAGTCACGACAGCGGTACACCGGAGATCTTTTGAGTATAACCTTCCTGATCAGAAGCTTCCTTCTAGTTTATTAGGCGCTCGTTAATCTGCATCAGACCGGACAGCTTAACGGCGGTTGGGTGCGCCGGGGGTGGCGTTGTGTACCAATTGATACTTTTTTTCGTGTGTTGTTTACGTCATCAGGGCTATAAGTGTTATGAAAAGTATCCTCATGAATGACACGGATGCCTTTTTAGTTTGTGTATGTCAATGTTGGAAATTGTGTCCAGTTGTTTAGCTGGTTTTTTTTGAGTTGTTGTGGTATTTGATTTCTTGACTGATCATTTTCCTAGATATAACTAATCACTTGTGGATAGTAATTGAGTACTTTTACCCGTTTTTGTTTCATGAAAATATCAGGCAGCGCCTGAAAAAATAATTTAATTTGATCTATTGTAGTGATGAATACCGGAACGTAAGATCAATTTTGTGTATTTTGTCAAAATGTAATAGTAGCCCTGAATTCAGTTATGTGCCCCATTCACCCTTGCACCATATTTCACACAGTCGTACCTCCTTTCCACGAGTATGTAAAATAGTAACTTTTAAATGCAGCTGTCTCTCGTCGCAAGAACAACTTTTATTATAGTGAGACATGCCTTGCTTTAATAACAAAGATCATTATGCTAATTATGGGCTATTTTTTGAGGTAAAAAAAAAAAAACACTGTGAAACATTATACTTATTTCTTTTCCTATTTATACGCATCCATAACACGTTTCCTGCAGTATCCTGTAGTTAAACTACGACAAGACTTGTATTGAGGTGTATTTTGTCACGAATTTGTTTCATTCTTATTTTTAGAGCAGGGCATATCTGTAATTCACCGAGCTCGTAAGCTAAAACCATGTTTCTGAATCTGTGGCTCCAGTTCTCTTCTCTAAGATCGTAAAACTCTCTAAGGTTGAGAAAAACCGCCCAGGTGGAAATGATGAAGTTACTTAACGGTTTGAGGCCCTCGGAACCGAGAGGGGCGCGTTCTAATCCGTAATCCTATGAAATTTGATTTATAAATGAGGCTTTAACTGTTCAATGTCCCAATTAACTCGTGCCATGGACATTAAGCACAACTTGCCATAAGAATAGCTCTCGTTTATAACTCCTCCGAACTCTACAAATTGGGCAATAAAGTAAAAAAAAAATCAATTTTTGTGCATGGCAGTTGTAGCGTTGAGATACAACCGAATGGTTTTAGTGGAGGTTAATGGATAAAACTAAGAACAATGATATATATATATATATATATATATATTGTGTAGGGGTAGCATCGCTTGGGACATCCTTGGGCTCTATAGTGTTAGGTATTAGATAAGTTAGCTGGCAGTAGACGGATCACCTGGCCCATCCTTTGAGAGTAGCCACAACTTACGTTCCGGCCCTCAATGAACTATTGCTATTTTATCAAAATTGTGTGTTTTCACACACTGGATATACCCTCACGTGCTGAATTTATAGTCACCTCCCCTTTGATCTTTGGGCAAGGTCCAGGTGGTATTATGCACGCCACCCGTTCTTTGAAAAGCTATTGTAACTACACTCTCTCACGCTTAGAGATCCAGGGGCAACTTAATTAGCTTGGCAGTGTACGTAACCCCTTACTACTAGTGGATCTGATGCGGAAGCATACTGCTTTACGATATTAGTTTCTGGGTAGGACTAGAACTCTGTCAGGGCTGGGAGCCATGCGGCCGCTCTATTGGGTCCAGGACTCGCATGTCGGAGGCCATTCGCACCGACTCAGAAAATCCCATCGCGGGTCTCACTTTCGTCGTTAGCCGTTATGTGCCCCTTGGGGTGTGCTCTTACGTTACAAAAGCGCCCGCCGTAATGAACGGCCATGCAAAAGTGAAGTAATGTTTCTCTTTGTGTGCTCTTGTCATGCACCGCACGTTTGTTCCCCTTCAAATAAATCCTAGTCTTCAGTGTACTTATGGGCTTGTGAAGAATTCGTCATCATTTGACAACCAAGTCTCCCTGTACTGCCACTGCTGTCATTGTCAGAGCCACGTACGGATATCATTTAACTCATTCCCTGTACTTACGTTATAGCCAATCGTCGTTCTCTATTTCTAATCATGAAGGACAGCGTGTTACTTTGTTCTCGATATAGTCTGCCCTCGTTGGCAATTTTTAACTTAAATTAGATTGTAAATTATTTTTTGGGGTGGTACATGGAAATTATTATTGACTAGTGTCCCGAGCCGTCATTGTAAATGACGGCATATTGGGTTATTAATGACTGGTGCACGTGTACGATAAATGACGGCAGTAAGTTAGCCCTTCAGGAAAACCCCCGCTGGCTTC
>LQNS02000137.1:802124-824381 GCA_001587735.2 Parhyale hawaiensis
AACACCATCACTGAGCATCACCCTTCGCCCCTCCCACTGTGGCCTGTGACCTGCCACGCCATTGGCTGCCTTGAGACTGTACTTGCTGAAAGGTTCAGGAAAAAAAATTCGCCCCCGGGCCCGGGTAAACCCCGGCCTTTTCCAGCTCACCGGCCCTGGTTTATTGAAAATTACCTACACAGGCCCCGGTTTATCGATAATGGCTCCGGCTTTTCAAACTGTGAAATCCGGGGGTTTGGCCGGGGCTTTTTTGAGGGGAGGGAAACACTTGAGAAGCAATAAAACAAGTTTTCGTGTAAGCTAATTCATTATGAGTGACGATTGACTAATATAATATCTATATACTGTCTTAAACTACTGCCAGTGCAAGAAACTTCCGGCCCCAGCTAGTTGGATTTGGTCGCCTCTGCCCCGATTACTTTGTTTTTGGTTATCCCGGCCCCGGCTACTTGATTTTTGGTCACCCTGGCTACTTGATTTTTGGTCACCCCGGCCCCGGCTACTTGATTTTTGGTCACCCCGGCCCCGGCTACTTGATTTTTGGTCACCCCGGCCCCGGCTACTTGATTTTTGGTCACCCCGGCTCCGGCTACTTGATTTTTGGTCACCCCGGCCCCGGCTACTTGATTTTTGGTCACCCCGGCCCCGGCTACTTTATTTTTGGTCGCCCTGGCCCCGGTCATTTCAAAATCTCCGCTCCGCTCGGTCTATACCGCCAAGAAGGTTATGTTTTTACCGGCGTTTGGCTGCCTGTTTACAATATAACTTGAAACGTCACGGCCGGACCTTCGTGAAATTTACAGGAATTGTTAAAAATGATACGATCGAAGAACAGATGATTCAAGTTTAATTGTGATCTGAACGAAATAATGGATGTTGGACTGTTTCTGAATTTTTATAAGCATGACATTGTAAGGCGGAGGTCTGCACCCTCGGTAGGCTTCTCTCGTTGTTGTGCTTCAGGTGCTCTAAATCTGTGCTTGCATAAAGAGCAATCAATTGGAATCGTATCGATCGACGGGTTAAAATTCGGTCGCATAGTTGCAATCAAATTCAGTAGAAAACGCAACGAATAAAGCTATGGGGAAATTAATAAATTAATAACCTACCTGGTACCCATTTTAAAATAAAGTATGCTGAACTTGCAACCCTCGCCAGTCGGTGTACAAAAGTCTGCATTGAGAAATCATTCTGCCCATCGTCATAAGCTCTTCTAACATATTGTTATGTCAGAATTTGCGTGCCTCTCTTGTTAGACGTTTATCGATACAAATTTCTCACTTCTCAAGCTTTACAGTGCTACGCGCAAACCTTGTAATACCTTCTCTTTTGTAGAACCATGTACGTTTGATTTACCGTACCAATGCGGTTGCGCATTTATTAATTACTCCGTAGGCCGACGTACGTTCCGCTCGGCGTGTGTAATTTAACAATATTGCACGGTCGTCTGTGCGTAGTTTACGTAGATTTACCACTTCATACGCTACTCTCTTGGCGCAGTCTACGTGGAATTGCCAGTCCGTACGTAAGTCCTTCGGCTCAGTTCGCTGTTCTCACGCCACCTGAGCGACAAAAGGTTCCCGCAGGTGTTCCGTTCTGAATTATTTATCGAAGACAACAGCTGCGTCATGTTGTTGTTGCGTGCAGCTGTTGTAAGGACTGACTCCGTCCACTTGCGTACTGCATCCAGCGAGCTAATCTGTTCATTACAAGGTATTATTGCAGTGCTGCTCACTGTATCTGAGCACGAAGCCACTAAACTGTTATCGCGATAACCGATATTGGAAAGGTGTTTGGAACCTCTACCAATTAAATTTAAATGGTTGCGATTTTGATTGTGATGTGCCGCGTATAGGATAGATTGGTCTCGATGAAGAACGAAAGTTGGCGGCAGAAAACGTTCGTATCAAGGAGGACTCCTCTCACGGGACTGTGTTTCATATTTAGCGTTGGAATGCGCTATTACAACTATTCAAGTGTAGCAGACGGGTGCACAACTTTCTGAATAATATAATCCATACTTAATTTAAATACGTGACCGAAACTTTACTAATGAGCCTTGCTGAGCCAATGAACAGACGGGTGACGTTCTGAATTTTTTTTTTTTTGTTAGACGCACAATTGCGTTTACAACAGTTGCTTACTGTACACGAGAGTAAACAGCAAAACTTAAGGTTCATTGGGAGTGATTGCCGTTTTAAGTGTTTGAACATCTGTTAAAATTAACTTAATTTGAATATTAACTTAATCAAAAAGCTATTGAACCTGTGTCGTCAGTATTTACTATGGTAGAAGAAACATTTTTTGAACTGTTCAACACTTGGCAAGCCTAAGTCATATATCCCGATGAAATTTGTAGGCTATTATCCGATGTTATCCGATACTCGCATGCCGCCGATAAATGCCTATAATTTAAGATTGGGTACTCGCGGCAACTATGGGAAGAGTAGGAAGCAACTTTTTGCCGTTTAGACTCTTGACCAGAAACCACATCACAGCTTCTTGTTACCTTAGGCATAATTTTTCCTTTCATGCTGTTGCTAGTAAGTTTCACTTCATGTAGGGTTATTCGTATTCTTACGCGAGAAGCAAATTAATTCATGACAGAAAAGTTTAACATGGGCAGTAGTTACTATTGGTATTTTATAAAAGCTCCACGCTCCAGTCCAAACAAATATTATCATAAGTACTTTGCTAACTGATAAAGTACAAATGAAGTCGTGAAAATTGTGATACTGAAGATTTAGCAAAGAGACAAATAATTTCGTACTTCGTTGTATGGTCTGTAAACTACAGGAGATGACTGCATATGCGAAATACAGTATGGCTTTTTGTAATGGATTCCTAAGCCGATTTACTGTAAATACAAAAAGTAAATGACCAAATTTTGGCAATGTCTGTTCGTTCCTTTGTCACTGTTTTTAATTTTGTGCTTGTTAGCACAATAACTCGAAAATTAATGAATACATCTTTATGAAATTCATAGCTGTTAGAAATGTTAAGACATAAATGATTAAATTTTGGTGCAGATCGGTTCGTTCGTTTGCATGTTTGACTCATGTTTGTCATAACGTTTGTTGGCAGTATAACTCAAAAAGTTACGAACGGATTTTAAAGAAAATTGCACAAGCTATTATTACCATCAAAAGGCAAAAATGATTAGATTTTGGAGTTTAAACAATGATAATTATGGTTTCAGAGCCAATCTGAATTTTTTTCTACCGTTGCCTCGCTTGGCGGAGGTATGCGCTCTCAGAGTGCTCTAGTTTACATAATATTACGCTCGTCATTTTTGATCTCTAAATACAACTCT
The DNA here is from genome assembly GCA_001587735.2 of Parhyale hawaiensis. Taxonomy (NCBI): domain Eukaryota; kingdom Metazoa; phylum Arthropoda; class Malacostraca; order Amphipoda; family Hyalidae; genus Parhyale; species Parhyale hawaiensis. Next base: position 805,438 of record LQNS02000137.1, read on the forward strand.
ATAGTATTGTACTTTGTTCCCTGTACTCTGTAGAATGTGTTCGAACGTCGCATTGCATCTTTCCTATCAAAATATTTGCTCAAAAGTTGGGAGTCAAGTCAGCTACCGTGAATAGAATTACTAGTGAAGTTTTAATATCTCTTGGTGTTTGCAGTGAATTAGAGTAGCGAAAGTTGTGCGATTTACTGCAGTTTGCCAGAAAACAACGGAACATCGAGACATTGCGGACCACGTATGGGGAAAAAATGATCTTGTGTGAGCCTAGCTTAAGTGGATTGAGACCTTCAGTTTGCTCTGGTGCGGCTTCGTTGTTGCTTTTTGTTGATAGTACGTGCTCTGTTTGTTACCATCTCACTGATATTAGCTTATCGCGTACTCTGATCTTGATCCTCCCCGGCCAGTTTTTCTTACGCTGCGACCGGTTTGTTTACATGTGCGTCCTGGCGCTAGGGACGCTACCGGTGTCGGGAGCGCTTCCCGCATAGTTACACATGTGCTGTCTGCACTTTTAGAAAACCAGGGAGTGTTTTTCCTCTCTATACTGTACTCGCATACAACTATAACTTGCAGATCGAGATACTTAAATAAGTTCTGATGCAATAGCCATAATTAAATGATTTTGTGCTTCACAAGGACACTGTGGTATTTTTACGTAAATACCCTCAAACTCAAGTATGTAGATCGTTGTTCTGGTAGAGTAAGTGTAGCAATGGTCGGCCGTGATGTAATGATCGGCATACCTTCATAATATTATAAATATCAAGGTAATAACATTAGCTACACACTCCTTGAGATCGCGATTATAACTACTGCAAGTTGTGAAGCGGTGCCGATCATTACATCACGGCCGACTATGCTACAATTACCCTAGATGTTGATGCGGTGAACAGGAATTTCTAGCTTACAGCCGTCACAAAGCATTAGTTTTGGAAATCTTTGTGTTAATTTCAGCGATATATTCCTACCACAGAGTGATGGAACTTCGTAGTTACATATTGCGGTGATTTATAAGCTTTTTAATTGTTTCCAAGTATGGTATTTTTTCATATTTCTCCCAACTCCAACCCAAATATTTAATGCCACTATTTTGGCAGATTTTGATGTTCTCAACACAAATTATAAATCACAGTCGTCGGAAATGAATAATTTTTTCGGTTTTTTAGATAATGATTTATGAAGTTCGGTATTATATCAGCACCCTAGCGTAATTAATTAGGAATCGTTTAATTGAGCCATTATATTATGCCAGATAAATTTCTTGCAAAATTTGCATGAAAAAACGCTGAATCATTACAGAAACCAACTCTTTTATTTTTTGGTAACGTAATATTAAAGCAAAAGTTTGTGCATAAATGGAACACAATTTCAAATAACTGCGCGGTCACGTGTAAGACCCCCTGGTTGTACTGCGTTCCCTGGCCGAACTACGTAACGTAGTTCATGAAAGAAACCTAGCAGCCAATGTGTCGCTCGACTACGCAGTGTTTTACTGTCCACGTCACAGAGGAAGAAAAAACAGACTCACAACTCTGCAGACGAAAAAACGTATTACTGACCATTGGCATCAAATACGATAAACTCATGAAATTTTTTATCTAATGATTTATTATATACTTTTTAATGTTATGCCGATGCCACACGCTAGTCAAAAGAATGAGTACCGTCATCTTTTCGTCTGAACATTATGTTGAACTCTTGTAAACACAGCTTGGAGATTGCCAACAATTGGTGTAAAAATGTTTTATTATGTTTACCGTCAGTTCAATTTACTCTGCAAGTGCCTTAGTTAACTTTCGGACATATCATTATATCTGAAGAGATCTATAACTCTAAATTGTTCGCAAGTGTGTATGTGCTATTTAAATGGGCGCATCAACGCATTCGGACGAAAAGATGACGATACTCGTTCTTTTGACTAGCGTGTGGCATCGGCATTAGGAGCGTAGAACTGGTTCTGCTAGTAATGACATGGCAACATAGGTAAACAGTTTTAGAAACTAAATATAGCCGGCAGTAGAGAGTACTAATTCTGGTTAAATGCTCAAGTTTAACTCATCAATATTTATTTCATTTTTATTACGAAGGATTTCCGACGGCCGCAACCTAGAAACTAGAAATTCCTGTTCAACGCATCAGTATCCATTACATTAATGCCCTAAAATAAAAAAAAAATTCTGGGTTCGAGTGAAGGTAATAGTAGAAATTTACCATATAAATTTGCCACATATTTTCCCCCGTTTTACACAATTGTCGCCATTTAACTTAATTAAAAACTTAACCCATTCTAAAATTACCTAACCTGTTTTAACTAACCTGACTTCGGCTTATCCAATCTAACTTAAACCTAGCCTTGTCTAATCTAGGCACTGTAATCTAATCTAATCTTGTCTGATGGAACCTACCCTAGTCCAATATAACCTATCCCAGTCTAATAATCTTGCCTAACCCAACCCAGCTGACCTGATCGTTCAAATATACCGTGAACCGCATGTAACACCTCAATCTTATTATTAGCGAATGATATATCCATTAATTTTTTGTAAAAGTTATTTTAATCTGCTTGTAAAAGGTCTAAAATTCTCGGGGTTGAGTGGTGAGGAAAACTGAAATAAGACTGAAATTGGACTGTTAGAAAAATGCAGACCGACACACACAACAGGATTAAGCCGGGTTCACACTATAGTTTTTTCTTTCCCGTACGCTATATATAAAGCATCCAAATGCTCTGTTAGTTCCATGTAAAACGATTTTAAAGTCTACATCTTTTAGAGTTCTTATTCATTCCAAATTTAAAGAAAATTTCAAAATATCGCCAGTGATACTAGTTCGAGTCGGGCTTACATGACTTCTACATTTTGTCAAACTTTTAGCAGTTATACAGTTGTGTTTGCATGATTGCAACAAATTGTTCGAACACTTCCGAATCTACAAAGTACAGGGACTAAAAGACTGCAATGTAATGTTAGCCCGCCATTCTAGTTTATTTGGGAGAGACTTCAAGATATTGTAGTTATCCAAAAAATCGTTTTCTTCATTACATATTTCTTCTTGTAGAAAATGTGAAATTTTTAGGAGCAACCTTCCAATTTTTAGCCACCTTCTGACTAATATTATATTATATTTATAAGTAAATAGGATACTGTTAAGAGCCTGCATCATTGAATGATATTTATAAATATGTCAAAAAAAAAAAATAATTCCATAGTTCAAGAATAAACGGCTTCGGCACTCTCACACAACGGTGATGCTTGATCCGTTCGTTTTGGTGACCGCTTCTTGACTTGATTGTGGTAGTGATCACCCGTGATCAGTGGTGAAAATTGATCAGACAGTGATGTCTCTGTAGGAGTGATCATACGTAATCAATCAAATTCAAAATTGGAAATGCAGGTTCGTGACATCCTCTCATAAGTTAAATCGAATAATGTTATTGTGGTTGTAATATTCTGCCTGTGTATTGTTCAAAATATGTCAAATACTGCTAGTTTACTTATGCATTGACCTCTAAATGAATAAAAATTTCCAAGAAATCGATTCCCCACCATCTTGCGTATGATTATGATACACCGCTCTTGTATGAAACGAAGCATGACGTCTATGGTATGTTTAAAAAAATAATAATTTGCCGTTCTTGTGCTTTTCAGTGATCACTGGTGATCATGATTGTTGTGATTCTGATCACGGTGATTTTGATCACAAATGTAGTGACAAAAAACGCCTGAAGATTACTCAGCTGGGATAGGATGAGTGCTTGACGTAGGCCTATTATTGCAACATCTGTAGTGGTAAATCTGCAAGCTTTCCATTCTTTTTTTCTTACCGAGAAAGAAATGAAGAAATACTAAATGCCTAGTTGCATAACGAATCATTTGATCGACACACAGTTGTGTGCAAATTTGTCGGCCGCCATGAAAGCTGTCTTGCTTGGATTTCTGTACAAGTTTTATGCATATTTTCTAAATACATGCTACATCTCTGCGTAATCGCCGCAGCGGTATCCTTTCACACCAGGCTGTCATTTTGCTACAAGAGCTTCTGTCTTTGTCCTATTGTACTCCCACCGGGGGAAAATCACCTTTGTTGCCTGGTAACAGAGCCTGATATTCATCCTTTATCGGACGGCTGAAAATGCTGTCAACAGAATAGCATTGTGTTAGTAACCCAGCTTGGGTTACTTGCTCGGTAAAGAGACGATAGCTAAGGTAGAAAAAAAAAGTGAACTATTCCGCGCGGAACCCCAAAGCATTGCTAGCTTGTACGTCTTCAAAAGAGTATTTTCAGGGCCCATTGGCCACAGGCGTTAGCTTTATGTAAAACTGTCTTTGCAACATCCCTAACCCGCAGTGAACTTATAGAAGGATTGTAATCGTTATCATAATTTCTTTGATTTTCAGGTTGGTACACAAGCTCATACCTCCACAGCAAGCGACGGGAAGGTAAGAGAAATATTTTGCTCGAAAATGTGGCAGACGTGTAAAGGTGAGTTGCTTTTTTTTTCAATGTTATGCATGTTGTTGAGTTTCGTAGCGCTGCGAATCTAAAACAAGAGGTGTGTTCTTACCATACAAAGTACGGGGACCACTGATTGAGATCTACACTTAGTATCCCATTCTGTAAGCATATTTTCTAGCACTGTTTTTTGAAGGATATGATTGCTTTGCTGATTGTTTGCCCTGTAACATTATACAAATGTGCCAGGCTGTGTTACTTCTCTACACAGGCTTTCCTCAATAGGACAAAGTATCCCTGTAGCAAAATAACACAGCCTGGCATGGGTAGGGTTAACTACATGCTTTACCACTGCGTATCAAGCTACATTTATTTATTGGCGTAATGAGGCCAAAGTAAAAATATTGCTTGCGCTACCATAAATTTCTTTTAATAAATATGAAAGTACTAAAAATATTTGTAATTTCACTACCAGCCGTACGGTAACTCAACATATTTGATTTCACATCAGTTTTTTTTAGCATCTGGACGACGAAATGTATCGGGTATATTAAAGACCTTGATTAACCAGGCACCTTGTATCCTTTGACTGAACATGAACGCATTTCACCTTTGGTTTGCATGAGATAATCCTTAGCAATTTTGCTACACTATTTATAGTTAGGCACTCTTTGGTAATTTAATTAATTATGTACAGCGACATGTGAGATCATCTCTCGGAAACTTCTTAATTGATGTGCTCTTCTTTATTTGTGGCTGTGGAGGCAAGGAACCTCATGGTGTCATCGATTGGTGCGATGAAGTTGAGCCCGCTAGGATTGACAGTTTCGGAATTTTTGCCCCGCTGAATTGCGGTGCAGGCGTTAGCAGCGGTCTGAACACGCTTGTTACTTATAAAAATTCCTATTTACAGCGCAGGCATGAAGCTCCGGAAGTCTCATGGCTGATTCATTTAGGGTTAACGCCTGAAGCTCGGTCCGGCGAGACGAAGACAACGCTCATGTCTGAGATTCTGGACAAGTCCAGTCGAGTACGTTTAAATGAAAATTGCAATTTAGCCAGCCAGTCGATGGCGCTTTTAAGCAGGATATGCTCCGCGCGATTACTCTTATTTTGCTTACGGAAAATTCGTTTCGTTTTAGTGTCATCTCAGAGTTTATCTGTGTATGCGTGATCCTTTTAACTCTACGGGCATTTAGAACAGGATTCAAATAACTCCTAGGAAATCATGTATTAAATGTTCTTAGATATTACTGAAGCATCCTTTATAGTGCATTGAGGATATGTCGAACGCACTTAGCGTTCCACATATCCTCGTACCCCGTTGCTGTACACTTTATTGTTTGCCTCGTGACATTTTTTTTTCTCCGTCGGTGTTCATCCTTGATGCCATTTACAACCATTTTTTTTCCTGCCGAGTTTCTTTATCCTTCGCTCTATGGAAATAAGGTTTCTTCGATTTATCTCTTTGAATCTCTGCACGAATTCAGAAAATCCTCAAGTGTTTTGGGTTTAATTCATCTCGGGAGGTTTTAAAAGCAACTGCTCTATGCAAAGTTGCTTTGCAACAAATTGTCATCTTTTCGGATTGCGGATCGCGTTTTTAAATTTGCTTTTGATTATCCGGCGCCATGAACGGCTATTGTCCAAACTAGTCCTAATTAAGGTTGGAAGAAAATAACATAACAGCTGCGAGCCCTATTTGATCACCCTAAATAGATGCTATAAATCCAAATTACCATCAAATGTGATAAAAAAACGAAGACTTATGCACCGAAATTTGCCGGCTTGCTGATGGCGTTCACACGAGAAGTGAATAGCAAATATGGTACCTGGCTCAGATATCTGCGAGAGTATTCGGTTGAAAAATTCCCTTCTAGTATGCTGCTATTTATATTTTCAAGTACCTAAAATTTGCGGGTCAATTTTGGCAGGACTGATAGACGAATTTATAAAAAAAAAATTATGTCACTCATTGTCAAGGAAGCTTCGTATTTTTTATTCATCCCTCGTCGAGAAGGAAAGCAATGTTCTTCCATTGTGTGTCCATTGTTCGCTCGAAAGTTTGATGACACTAGCTCCGTGAGGATCGCCATCTCTCTATCGCCTTCCTATGCTCACAGGACACTCGTCACCAAGAATAGAACTTCTGATCGACCGGCGCCCAGCTTCTGCTGGCGTGTCATAGTCTCCTGTGTCTTCTGGTTCGTTCGAGAATAGCTATAGTTCCTTTACTGCTGTAGCGAATATTGCGTAAGTTAACTGGGACATTGTAAAATTAGCATTAGGAGATGATAAAATTTGAAATGACATCTGAAACTGTACTGAAGGTACTAAGTTTTGCAGTAACCGATATTGAAATTTGGCTTGATGGATGCTAATATTTTTAGTAAAGCATTTTAAAATTGTTTGGGGCAAATTTTAAAATTTGTTGCTGCAGCTTTTTTTGTTACGATTACGCATGGTTCGGCGGCATCTTTATAGCCACCATAATGGTGATCCATATGGTGGTATCGGCCCGGTCGGCATGTTTCATCTAGTTTATATGCAACTTACTGGCGTTCTCGACCCTAAGCTTGGAGTGCTCTTCCGGTACCTGATACGGTTGGAAAATTATCCCGTTGTTAGCGTACTGGGGATATTATATCCCCCCGTTTCCAAAGGTCCAGTGTTGCCTACTGTCGCCAATTACCGACCTATTACGCTGATGCCCATTCTGTCAGTGTTCAAGAAAATAGTAGCTAGTTAGTTGACTCGTTTTACTGAAGCTGCTAGACTGCTGCCTGCTGGTCAGTTTGCGCACAAAACTGGTTTGGCTTTTGTAACGCGTTGTTGTCTGTGTCTCACCATTTACGGCCAGCAGTGGATCGTCGTTCTGGAGCACGCCTTGTACAGTTGAACTTTAGTGCGGCGTTTGGCAGGGCCAACCACTGGGGTCTACTGTAGAAGTTAGAGTAGTTTCTGTGCTACGCGGAGTATGTCTGTTCACGATGTTTAAATGCCTCAGTCACAGTAGTGTCTGACGTCCCTCAGGGTAGCGTACTTGGCCCGCTCCTGTTTGTTCTGTACACTAGTGACATGCTCTCTTCGCTGGAGAACATGATGATTAACTTTGCCGGCGATTCGTAAAGATCCATTCATAACTTTTTGATTTATCTTGGTGAGAGACAAACTGTAAAACTCGGCAAAAACATAACCGCTTTGGTGGAGGTAATAATAATAATAATAGTAACATCCACAGTTCATCCACTGCGCTTTTTGGCTGGGTTTTCAATTACATGATAAATAACACGGAAGCTAACTTACAATTTCTAAGTGAAGTTCAGAGACATTCCATCTTTAAGAAATATTCCGCAAGAACCAACTTAGTTTCCAACCATAGACCGCAACAGTTCTCGACTCTTAGGTCCAAAAGTGGCCTCTGACACTGGCGGCCAGAATGGGAAAATGGAATTTTCTCAAGAGCTATTATGAACAAGTCCAGACACGGTCATGCAGGCAAGCGCCCAAGTCCGTCCCCGCCGTATCCAAGATACCTTCTCCGAATGAAAAATGTTGGGTACCTTGGACTATTTTTTCTTCAGTATTAGATGGGAGGAAAAGAACAGCTCTTGAGAAAATCCCATTTTTCCGTTGCCGACTTTTGGCCGCCAGCGTCAGACCTAAGGGCCAAGCACTGTTGCGGTCTATGTTCCAACAATAATTTCTAATAGCGAACCTTGATGAAAAGCTGTTAGCGTGTACGCTGTACCTTCCTTCGATCGGGACCCCTAAAGTTAGCTGTGCTGATCCAAGCTCGGTTCCGTCACACTTGCACCGCCCCAATTCGCTAAGTGGCCAGCAGAGTTTTCTTGGCTACCGCGGTGTGGGTCATCGGTCTAAATTTATCTGCTCTCCGCCCAGTTTCTATTGTGTTAGCCGAGCTACAGTTCTTCTTTCAAGCGCACTGCAGACTTGTTTATGGCTACGCCTCGTCACGCACGTGCAGAGACGAGTCTACACCGTGTCACGTGGCTCTGTTAACCCCCTAACCGTTTCTCTAGCAAGACATGTAGAATTCGCGTATCTCCCAACTCCTGCTATGTTTATTATCTATTCGCTCCTAGTTCGCGTTAATTTTGGAAGTCGTAGAGACGCGATTTAGGAACTTCCATTGTACAGGTAGTCATCAATTTAAGCACCAGATGTTATATGCAGTTTTATTATATAGGTTTAAAAGTTTTGCCCGTACTCTATATTCAAGAGTTCCTGGAAGTAAAAATTTTTAACCTAAATAATATATTGCTGAAAGCGAATAGTCTATATATCGAACGCAACTTGTACGTGTCAAAGAGGATGTAATGTATGTATTTCATTACTTGAAAATGCAATATTTTTGGATTGTAGACAACTGAGTACCAGTGTATCTTATTGAGCTAATATTTCTCGAATAGGCCTCGGCCACTGCAAATATACGGTTACACGAGCGATCTTGAAAGAAGTTTGAAATTTTTAGAAATAGACCCTGCGTTGCAGACTACTGAGTACATTAAAAATAATACTTCATTAGATACTCTCGGACAATATTTGATCTTGGCGGCTGCCTAAAAAAAACTTTCGTTCGAATAGCGTAATGGGAGCGAGCATAACTGGTCACTTGGCCGGCAAAGGGCTAAGTTGTGCGAATTGAAAGATATTGCTAGCTTTTTTTTTGCCAGCGAATAGAATAGGTCTTACGCTTGCAAAAATACTTTAGTGCTTCCCCAATGGCCGTATGATCGACACTGACATCCCTGCTTTCCCAATGGCCGTATGATCGACACTGACATCTCTTCCTGTTTCTACTCTCCCTCATTTTCTATTAGTATCCTTTGTTTTGCGCATTTCAAATGCTGCCCTTTTCTGGAGGCAGAGGATGGGCCATAGGTATTGAGTTCGAGAGGTTCATTGCCTTCTCCGCAGGGGATGTAGCATCTGGCCGCAGTTCCTGCTGACGAGGTTAGTTCTGTAAAGTTAGGTAGGTTCTCTACTTTCCTCTTTCAGTTCCGTGAGGTGGGCTGTCGATCGAGATAGCTGACCTGGTACACGGGACATCTCTATAGTCTCTCTCGTGTGGAAGGACACAAAAGGGGCCGACCACTTGAGTGTCTCCTACTATACTTTGCGCCTTGTTTCCCTGCCAGTAGTAGCGCACGTGGCGACGCCTGCCCAATATTTGAATACTGCACAAGTAGTTTCTCTGTTGAAACGCCTGAATTGCGGCTACGGAGGTTAAACTAATTGTATAATAATAATAATTATAATTGGATTTCTCCATGCAGTACCGTGAGGATAGTGTATGGCTTACCAAAGATTAAGTATAGCTATATGTATGTCTATAAGTTAGGTAATGTTCTCACTCCAACTGAAAAGAACCTAACCTAGCCTAACTTGTGCCTAACTAACCGAACCTATCATCTACTTTTACGCAGATCACGTACTATCCCTAAACTATGACCCTATGTAATGAGAAGTCGCCCTCCCCTCCCCCCCCCCACCGGGGAACTCCTAATTTACCTGCGTCCCGACTAGGCTTTCGGGACACCCTTTATTTCGTGCCTACACTAATGTTTTTGTTTGCTGCTCTTTCCTTGAGGGGATTTCTCATTTGTTCAACACACTACGTGTCTCTTGTTTCGTCTTCTCTTTGCATCACCGTGAACTCAGAAAGTTCGCTGCGAGCGGAAACAAGTACATGTTAATAAAAATTTCCATCTAATTTTTCTAGCTATTTAAGTAACTTATTTAAGTATTCTGGCTATTTGATTAACTTATTGCCGTGTTCTAGCTATTCAATTAACTTATTTAAACATTCTGGCTATTTAACTAACATCTTTGAATATCACGTATACCTGGCACTCGAGAGATGTTTCCTCCCTTCTGTCCCAAGTTTTTAATTGACGTTTTCGGTGCTGTGGATTTCGTATTACTTAAAATAACCTGGGGGGAGGGGGGGCTACAGGGTTCGGCTCGTTAGGTTCGCCCTTCGTGTGCTAGGAAAGCTGCGCCACCATAGGGTGGCAAAATTTACTTTAGCTCTTGCTGAGCCTTCGGCACTGCTGTTTTTCGTGCCCAATTTGCTTCCTTTCAGTTTCATACTCCTGCCTATTGTGCTGTGTTATCTGTTCTTAGTTGTCTTTCCTGATTTGCTCTTCTCAATAGCCGTGATCCTGTGCGGCAACACCCTCGTGAATGAATTCCTCGTTTCTCTTGACATGCTGCATGTCCCTTCTTCTTTCCTCTCTTTGGTTCACAAAGTGTGCTGTAGGCGCTGAGGCTTAAACTCGAAAAATAATAATTAGCTATAATGATGATGACCTAAAATAATTTTTAAACTGAATGTTTTTTTTTTTAATCAGGCTGACCCTTAAGTAGGCTGCTACATATCCACATTCATTATATATATTTTTTATTCTCTCTGAACTCTTTAATTAGTGAGTTTTTGTTTAAATTAGTCCCCTAATTAACACATTCATCTGGCGCTAAAGTTCAGGTCAGCGCTTCCTCGTTCCGCTTGTATTGTTTTTACTTTCATTTTTGCCCCAACGTCGCTCTGCAATGTTGCTTAGTGCATTCCAGTCCACGTATTCTCACGCTCCATCGACCACAGCCGCGCAACGTCCTCCCGACGGGAGCGGAACTGCTGCCACTCATCCGCGTCAGGTGCCAGTCCGCTATCTTGGGTGCCCGTGACGGAAGCGAGAGACACTTTTCGCTTTTCCAAGCATTTTTATTCCTACAGCTAAAAGTGCCGTAGAAAGAATTCGTTTTTCGTTTGATGCATTTCCATTTATCCACGGAAAGAGTCAAGCTTCACCAGCGAATAAAATCGTACAGTTAACGTTGTCAAGCGTGGGGATTCGTCGGATTCAGGGTTGAGTGAACTGTATTTTGTATTGTGTTGAACGATGTTTTGTTCGAGTGCGCATGGAGAGTGTTCACACTGAGGAAAATTTCGATGCACGTAGGTGTTTCACAGAGAAGCATCAGGATGCACGTAGATGTTTCACAGAGAAGCATATCAGGATGCACGTAGGTGTTTCATGGTGTAGTTTGGTGTGTCATCGCAGCAGACAGAAAAACATATTGCAGTCAGAAAAACATATTTCCTCAAAAAGAAAGTGAACTAAAGCTTTGTAGTTTTGTTATACGTGCGAAACGAAACGCGGTTACATACTAACACGCAGATCGCTATTGTAATTCGAAATTTTCTCTTTTCAGGTGCATCAATTTTATTTGTTTTTGATGCATCTAGCTGCATCGTCGGCTTTGTCCCAAAACCGAAACACTTAAGTGCATCAACGTGACCATGGGTGCATCATAGGACCCTATATGCATCGTCATGATGCACTTTCTGCTTATGATACGCTTTCGTGTTTCGGTTTTGGGACAAAAATGCATATAATTTTGATGCACTTAACTGCATCAAGTTTTTTCCCAGTGCAGTTCTGCAGGTTACGTCGGTAGTCATATATATATCACCTGTTGGTTTCTCCCAGCCAGCAGTTAGGCGCAGGGCAGACCTGCCAGGGCTAAAAGAGGGACTCTCCCCCCCACCCCCAGAACCCTCTGATACGCCAACTCCGTACCTGAAGTACAATTACCGATACTTATATTAGTTATATACCTAGTGAACGTGAGAACCTCAATAGTATTCCATAAGTGGGATTAGATGTAGTTTAGACGAGACAATCAATCCTACCAGCAGTAGCTCTAGGTGAGGGGCACCGCAGCTGAGAGCACAAGTAGGGTTAGTTAACTCGTGCCTTAGCGACACCACCCACCAATTTTTCATATTAGACACGAAAGCAACAGCCGTCCAGATTCCAGACCGCTAGACATACTACTCTAACTACCCATGGAAACGTGCTCAGCAGCCATAAAGTTGTTCAGGTATTCCGCCATAACTACGTTATGAGCCAAATCACATTTTATAAATCGCTTATGAGAATCGATATCGTAATGTGTTCTTTGAGCGCTTCCAATTTCCTAAGATTATCTATTCGTATTAATTAGTTGCTTTTACTTGTATGATTGATAACAGTAACAGTATTATGATATTGCTGTCTGTGGTACCATCACTTCCTGGGATTATTTTGAAGAGAGGAGAGCTCATCCTTCTACCTGCTACAGAATTGAAACGTGTTGTGTCAAGTTAAGGCTCTACCTGAAGAATTCGCCTTATATACAGTGCGTGCAAAGAATCATTTGTAATCTCGGCATTAAAAAATAATAAATTAACTGGCCAGAATTATAGAGACTTCATAATTATATAAAGGTTTTACCTTGAGCTTTTTCGAAATATCCATTCATTTGACTGAAATTATGGTGCTGATCTCTAGAAACTATAAATTTCAAGAGGTTTCAACTGACGATTGATCTAGGAGCATCAAGGCTTTTTATGGTGGTAAAAGTCTCATATGGCAGAAGGATGTCTAAAAAAAAATTGCCTACTGCTTAGAATAACCTTTAATTACAGATACGCATCGTTATGGCTACATATTGTTTGTTTAAAGGTCTTAGTCCCACAGAAAATTGCTTGAACCACATAAAAAATAAATGTTTTAAAAAGATTACTTAATCAGTCTTCCAGTTTATTATAAGCGGGAAAATTGCTGTTTTTTAGGATGAAACTTGTCACTTCTTTATCGTAATTTCCATGTTACTTTAATTTTCTTCATAACAAGGGATTGGACCTAAGTGTGTTTGCGGGCACTATAGCTGTGGACATTAGTCTTGTCCCACACCCTATTGAAAATTCATTTCCAATTATCTTGCTTCGATAGAGGGCTTCATCGGCCAATATCCGATAATCGCCTCTAAAGTTTTTAGTTGGATGCACTGTCGCCGTTACTAGCGAAGGTATTGCCCTGTTTTTGAGTATTTAAATCATATCCGAAATTGAATGCGTGGGTAATGTTCTTCCACTGCGGAGATGACGCAGCCCGTCCGGCGGAGGAATGATGTCATCGGTGCCGCACCTCCGCCAGTTACCTCACATATCTGCTGCTCCGGCCGTGTTCTGAGGCAAGCCTTCTGTAATTTGTTTTAAAGATGCCCTTATAGTTAACCCTTTCTTGGGTGGCTGAAAAACGCTTATATCGGAATAGTTTGTACATGGTTACCTGCTCGGTAAAGGGTTAGGGCGCATTCACGCGGTAGCTTTTGTACGGATAACAAAACGGTCGAACGTTTGGTTGTTTCCATGGAAACGGTACTCATCGAATGTTGACCAATATCTTTACTATAATGTTAGTTATGTCTGCCTGCTTTTAAGTAATTATCACTGGTGAAGTTCTGGATGTGTCTTTAATTTGGAGTGAATTAGGTCCTTAAAAGATTCGTCACATCTCATCACTTTTCTGTTGTGTACAAGGAAGCAGCAACAAAACAGTCGGCCACTGGCTGACCCCTGTCGGCGTCAAAAGACTATGGTATGAACCCGGCTGTAGACAATATGGTATTTTCGGCCTTATGCCCCGAATTCTTGACATGTCCCTTCATTGCATGACTTATAGCCTACTAGATGTGTGTCATCATGTGTAGTGAACCGTGCTTTGAAGGGTTACGTTCATCGCGATCTACGTTCTCGAATTAATTGAGGAAGAGGGGGAGGGGAGGCGAAATGAAACCGACGGCACCTTCCGTCGCTGAAACTTATAGCCTGCGCCCCCCTCTATAAATGTCGATATAATACTGGTAGTCTTTTATATATGCTCCACTTTCTGTGCAGTTGTACTATTTAGGCTGAAAGTTTCTACTTTCAGCTAATCGGAATCTTTACTCTTGCATCAAGAGTACGCCGAAGTAAAAATTTTGAACCCCGAATAAATCGAATAAATAAACAGGCAGGCCTACGTCTAGAACTACTTGTAGTGTCGGTATCTTTTCTATCGTAATGGTATTTATAATCGAAATTCCCACGGACGAACTCGTACGTGGAAGTGTTGAGTGTTAGCTATTTTCTGTGAAATAAGAACGGTTACGAAGCTATTGGAGTATTTCATGGTGAGCAACACTCACAGATTGAGTTGCCGTGCTATGCTGCAGGTTGTGGCGACTCGGGAGCCTCTAAAGTGCCTATGCTGCTCTGCTCCATACCGGCATATTTGTAATTCTATCATGAACTAGATGCCGGCTGTCGACATAATTAGCCCATAATGTCTGTAATTATTATACTGCAATGTCTATACTCGTCTTTAGTTACGAATATCCTGGTATGGAACTGTGGAGCACTCATAATTTGGTAGCGGCGAGCTTGCCTTCCATTGGCATACATTTGATTTCACGGCTAGCCGGCGGCATTATTCGTACCGCAGTTTGCCGCACTCTAGTTACCGCTAGGAGCGCTAGAAATGCCTTAAAATGTATTGAAATAACCTCTGAATTAGGCTGTTATTTGCATGAAACGTTTTAACTATGATAGAGTTGATGCGACTCGCTGTTTTGATGTTTGTCGTAGTTCTTATACTGACGGTCAGTCCGCCTCTAAACCATGGTACACTGCAGTAATTTTGTTGGTGCGTTAGCTCCCGTACTGCAGTACCCCTCATTGCGCGGTTACTCTGGTAACCGTGCGCACTGCACCACCGTCTCTGGTGCACACATGCACTACCGACGGTGCAGTCACAGCACCACCGTGCACCAGTGCCTGGCCGGCCCTCAGCTGGAGGCTCCAGCACTGCGGAACAGACCGTCGGCCCGTCCGGAGTTGTTAGGCCAGCTCCCTCTCTCTTCGTGTCCGTCCGTCTGTTTGTTTGTTCGTTCGTAGTTCTGTAGTGGCCGGTGCGTCCCTCCGTATATTTCAGTTCCGTGTTCTTCCCACTGTGTGATTATTTATCCATTAGTAGTTCCATTCATTCTCTGTAGTAATATTTGTAGTAGATGCTGTAGTAATATTTGTAGTAGATGATGTTTATTTGCCAAATAGTCAAACTTTTTTCATTACCTGTTAACTAAAGGAAGACTGTTTTTCTGTAGTGTAACAACATATTTTATAGATGACTAAACTTTCGTGTATTCTTTTTTCCTTTGTTGTGTTTTTATTCGCCATAGGGTTACTCGCATTGCCATTTTCAGAACCTATTTGATACAATTGGAGGGGCACTATTTTGTACTAGAGATACATCTTTTTATTCAGTGGACTTCAACATTTTACACTATTTTTCCAAATGTTCTATTGTTTTTCATATTTACTCACAGTTATCTGACACACGTTCTCCTAATTTAGAAATTTGGCTTTTTTCGTGATCTTTACAGGTGTTTGAATTTACCACGCCTAAGGGCTAACCACAATCTGTAGTAAGGCAGACCTCTTGGAGACTTGACAATTTCTTTATGGTTGCACTTTGAACTTCAGTTTCCACTAGCAGTGCGTGTGGCCCGACGTACGAATTCTCTTCTAATTTTCACATGTCAGAATTACGTGGTGGTAAAGTGCCGATTTTTCATATTTATTTTATCGTTCTTTCTCTCATCGTTAGTCATTCAAATTCAAAGAACATTGCCAGCCTTCTATTTTAATGCCCGAATATCTATATTAATGAATTGTAGAGTTTAGTTGGCATTGTTTCTAGATAATAATACACGGAGTCATCTGGATACTGCATGTTGTGGATTGGGTCGTTAAAATGAGGACATACATCAAGGACAGGATGAACATAATTTGCTGAGTTCTGCCCGAATTACAAAAACGTAAGAAAAGAACACTTCAGTTCATCACTGATAATATTCAATTCATATCAACATAATTTACTTTAAATTATTATTGTTAATAAAAACCTCGAAAAAAAATGAAAAGCTAAAGGAAATCAGCCGTGCTTTCACTGAATTGCATAGCATTCACATTCTGAGCCTGTGAAAAAGTAAATAATATTGCCGCCTAAACCTGTGCACTGAACGAATTTTTTTCAAGATTATCGATATAGAGCTACTGTTGCTTACAATTTTGAACACAAAAGGAACTCGAAATACATACAGTGATGCTGTTTTGTATAATTTTGTTTCATTTTCAAATCTGGACACCACAATAAGCTGTACCACCACTGTGGGGAAATTATTTTGAAGCCATTTAATCGTAGACATTGGATTTGCCTACACTGCATTTCTGGGCAATTATTTCACCTCTCTTTCGGTGCTTTATATTTACAATATTAGTAAAACCCCACGCTTGGGCGTACATGATATAGAATATAAACCCAAGTGGGGCTTCAAGTAACCGTAAGAGGCCTAAAACGTTTCTTGGGTCTAGTATCCCCCATCTTTTACATTAGATTAGATTAGACAGGCGGCAGTAGACGAACCAAGAGGCCCATTCCCAAAGAGACACCGGGACTAACACCCCGGCCTCTTTTAGCCATACCTCTTTGAGCGCGACTAAATAAATAATCGCCTACCTAATGCGCTCAGTAGCGATTTGTAACATACACTAGAAGCTACAAATATCGTGCATTGTTAAATAGCAACAAGAATGCCTCGAGCGCGCCGCCAGTCAGCTGACCTGCGCCTGAGCAGCAGAGAGTCAAAGGAATGTATCGCAAGCGCCGCCTGGACTGCAGCGCGCCTGAGTCACACCCAAGCTGTTGCGGCGCTCCTTTGCGCTCGTCCCTCTGTCCCGGCCGCTTCCGTGCTCTCTAGTGCTGGCCGTTGAAGAATCGGTGCTTCGTAATAAGAGGGGCATAGGATGGACATATATGTCGGGTTAATTCGACGCACTTATTTTGTGTGTTATGGGGAGCTGCGTCCCCTGAACACCGCATAGGTTACCATGGCGTTAGTTTAACTTTCGTGGCGCTTTTCCTTCCCGACGTCACCTAACTTCCTTGTTTTTATTCCGTGTGGCAATTGCTCCGGTTCTTATTCTCCTCCAAATTGTTGTTGCTAAGAACGTTCATTCTTTATATTGTCTGTTCCTGTTTGTTTGCGTACTATTATCTGCTACATACGCCGAGTCTCCCCGATTTACCTGTGTACTTTTTACAATATAGCTTGAATATTTCATATTCTGGCTGAGATTTCGATACTGTAGTGTATCATCATAGTGACCCTCTCCACAACGTGAACGTAACCGTCTCAACACTGACGAAATAACCTGTCGATAGAAAGAGTAGCCGTGTTATGTGAAAACCTTATATTCGCTTCACCATATAGAGGCGATAACCTAGACTGCATAGAAATTCATTCTATTGTACTTTGGTTCACTCCATCGTAATATCAACAAATTTTTCCATGTTTGAAAGAAGAGAATTCAGTGTTTATCTTATTTTCTGTAAGACTGCGCCGATGAACGCCTCCATCTCTCGGCCTGTGATCCAGACGACCCACTTTTCTCTGTGATAGAGCTCTGTTGATACAAATAACCGAGATTAATATGAACATTTAGAAAATAATCTTAGAATCATTGCTCGCAATTATTGTTCTCCATGTCGCTCTTTTGCTGACCAGATCAGATCTTCATTCTAGGTCATGTCTGAGCACTCGCAATCTCTATCGTGTATGATATTGTCGCTTTGTTTGCAATTTATTCTGGGTCTCTAGTCTGAGCGCTTGCATTTCCCTACTGTACTTGTGTGACAAGGGTTCTTTTGTTATCATTTAGTTTGGGTTATATATCTTAATTTTATTTATTACGGTGTCGAATTTTTTGTTCTTCCATCATTCATGATGGACCATAACCGAATCTTCCTATGATGTTGTTCGGTATTCGGTCGGTGGCTTGTCATCATTGTTGTAGATTTTACGAAGTGTCATAACTTTGGACCAATACCTCCAAAGTTTATGTGTGCTACACTAACATATTCTTAAGAGCCAAGGCTCATAATCGTGCATAGAAAGCTTTGCCGACGATATCGTGAGACACTGGAATATGTATAACCATCAAAACCAAGCCATTTGCAGATTGTTTAATTGGGACTCTATTCCTACTACATCTACTACTTTTGAGTCTACTTCATGCAGTTTTCGTCGTACATGTTACATTATGTTTATCTTTGCTGCGCCTTCGGCGTCGTGGTGTTGCCTTTGTGCGTCGTTTGGGTTGTTCTTTGATGCCCTGGCTCGAAATTTTAATAATAAAATACCATATCCCTGACATATTTCCGTTATCCCCTCTGGATGAATCGGACAGTCAAACGCTGCATTGCTAGGCGACAAGTGAGTTACAAAGCCTGGAAGCGAAATCCAACAGAAGAAAACAGGTCCAGTCACATAAGGGCCTGTCGGGATGCAAAAAAAACAGTCAGAAACACAAAAAGGAAGAAGGAAGTTTCCGTTGCCGCTATGGCGAAACGCAACCCAAAGGCATTCTATAAATATGTAAATGAAAGACGACTCAAAAAACAAACCTTAGGTCCGTTGAAACGACCTGACGGAGAAATCACCAATAGCCTAAGCGACAAAGCCACAATCCTGAACGACTATTTCACCTCTGTATTTACTGTTGAAAATGTTGCAAATATTCCTGAGCCAACAGCGATGCA
>LQNS02000137.1:826230-851386 GCA_001587735.2 Parhyale hawaiensis
CTACATTCTACTAACATAATGGCAATAGCTCATAGAGGATCGGGGTGTAAGTCCCGGTGTCTTTTTGGGAATGGGCCTTTTGGTTCGTCTACTGCCGCCTATCTAATCTAATCTAAGTCCAGTGCGCTGGTCAAGTGTGCCATTCGTATTTGCGTGAATTAAAGCTACTGTCATGCAAGGAAAAGTCTAATTTCAAGAAGTCATGCCTGGAATTTCGCGTTTTATCGCCCATGTCCCTTATGTTTTCTCCGTCGCGCGGCAGTAAAGTTTTTATGTTCCAGAATAACTGGACTGGCGGGACACGAGCTTTTGTTAGCAGACCTTACATTTGTCTGTACTGCGTTTCAATGTCCTCTGTTACCCAAACAGAAGTTATAGCCGCCCCAGCAGCTGATTTACGATTTTAGCCGGGGCAGCCCAGTTGGGGCATCGCACAGGCCACCACCACAATATGTTTCGGATTTTACGTTTCAGTGATTTACTAATGCGAAACATATCTTTGATGCCAAACACAACTTGACAATATTTTATTTTAATTGATATTAGCGACAGCGAGGCTGTCTAGACGACAGCGGGTGTGTCCGCGCTTCTGTTCGGGACTGAAGGCTTAATGCATATGAGAATGTTGCCGTCTCACGTGTTGCCGTACTGTGGGTTCACACGTTAACTAAAGTTTTTTTATTATTATTATTATTGATACTGGCCATTTCCGGCACTGACTGCGGGGTTTCTTTCCATACAATTTTATTCACTATATTTTATCTGAAAATGGACTGAATCAGCCAAATGTGCATTTTTAGCAAAAATTAAGTTCGTATGTAGAATTTTTGCTTTTCTCTCTATATTCTTCATCCAGTTGTTTAAGTGCAAACACTGTTTTAGATTACGGTCTCTCTAGTAGTAAATTTAGAGTTGTACAATGCCAGTGGCTTGCGTGGGCCAACTTCCATACGCTGTGCATATATTATTCAGTTTCACTCCTGATTACGCTGAGTTTTGCGTGCCGTTTTCTTGTTAGCAATTTCAGCAAACGGTGATGCACCTGATAGCGATTTAGGGTTCGCCAGTAGATTTAGATCGATTCATAGCTGCACCAACTTTTCAGATTTGCTTACCCGGTGCTTGTTTTTGTGCCTAGTGTATGCAAAATTCCAAATAAGTATTCCTTTAAAAGTTGGGAGAATCTCATCGTCAGAATTGACATGATTCCGAACAAGTTACAGCTAATCGAATTGGATTATGTTGATGGACGTCAGCGAACCGCGCTGGTCTTTTATGCAGGATAAATAAAGAGCTAATGAGGCCAGGCCGATTTTATCTCCCAATGCTCTCCCGAGCCCCGCCTTGCGCTCTTCCCGCGTCCCAATCCCGCCTCTCTTCCACCCATGCCGACCTCGCCCAAGTTGGAGTCGTGGAGCATCTTCTCTTTTTCCCAAACTTAAATATTACCCTGCTTTTTTCTCCATTTAACTGCTTCGCTCATTAGCTCCTGAGCGCTTGACAGCCTATCAGGTTACCAAGAAGTTTGTGCGATTTTTTAGTGAACTGTCTGACTGGAAACCGCGAGAACTTTGTCGGTTACCTGGTATTTTTTTATAGTATTTGCCAAAAATGCAGCAGTTGCAGTATTTTATTGTGCGTCTTGTTAGCTTCCCAGGATCACTCGCTCGAACCTATTAAACAGCTGTTGCATTATATAGGTACAGTGTTGTGTATTATCTGTCATATTTGGCTACTATATCTACCATGCAAGCATTGGCTTTTTTATGCATTCATTCTGAATATTAACCTGTCAACAGACAGTTAGCCTGACTTTGCCTGGCGGACGGGTTTATCTCCAAAAATCTCTAAAAATCTAAAGTTAAGTTTTGAACTTGTTTAGGTCTTTTCGTTTTAAGATTTGAACACTAGTTAGTTGGCTATTAGGGGTGTAATAAGTATCCATACCCACAACTAGTGTGATCCAAAGCTATTAAGGAACAAAACAGGAGATCGACCTAAGTCGACGCAAGCCGTTAACAGGTCAAGTATCTAACTGTTATTTAGGTCTAAAAGACCATTCACGCATTCCTCGGCTTGTGCGAATAATTGGGGGACGCGCAAGGCGAGTATCAGACATTCTTTTCTATAAATAAGTTCTGGGATAACTGCTTAATATTGCTATATTAAAGAAACACTGGGAGAAAGTATTGAAATAACTCTGTTTGTTGATTAAGAGGTTATAAATGAATTCATGCAGCAAGGTGTCACTAAACTTTTGACAGGGAAGAAGCTGATCCTACTTTTCAATGGCACAGTTCGTCCTCAACGAAATACTATAATTTTCCATAATAACCAGACAAGTCTAGAAACAGCTCGCGCAACTTGAGAATTCGGTATCAATAATTTGCTCGTGCAAATCGAATGTTGCACAAGATGAACTATCGTAAATCGAGGACTCCCTTGATTGTGGAAACATCCGACTGTATCTTTCTGTTGATGAAATAAAGGTATGCAAATGCTGAATCTCGAGTTCTGCTTTATTTTTCTCACTCGAACGTTCCACTTTCCTGCTCTGACGGTCCTAGTCTTCCGTATGGCCAAAAACCTTAGGGTATGGTTAGTTAGGTTAGTTCATCCTATGTAATGGTGAACAGCTCCTACACCAGGAGAATCCCATATAGATTTCTTTAGCCTCAGCTAATCTTTCGGGACGTCTTTATCTCGTGCCCATTTTACTACCTTCCACTTTCACGTAAACATATTCCTGACGATGCTTTTTATGCTGTTCTTCCTTTTCTTTCTCGACTTATTGTTCCTATGCGCGTTGATCCTCTCTGGGAACAGACTCGTACATGGTGGATTCCACGTTCCTATTGACGTACTAGATGCCCCTAATTTTTCTGTATTATATCTTCTTTGCTGAGGTGCTCAATATAAAGAACTTACAGTAACGTTTTTCTTTCTTTCTGTGTCGGCGTTTGTCTTCCAGATACCTGAGGCGTGTTGCAATCAGACGTCGGTGTTACTCTCACAGTGTTACACGTGTAGCAGTGAATGCGACGAGCGATCTCAGCGCCCTAACAAAGTGTTGCGGGATTTTCGGGAAGCTTAAACATTTGTGGTGGAGCCTTCTTTTGGCATACTTCGCATGCTGGAATTAAGCCATTTTATGGCCGTCATACATTTTGTAATACTAATTATCGAGTATCATTGTTAATGTTTGTAAACAAAGCAGTGTTACCCAGCTCATAACCCTATAGTTTAGGAGGGTTGTGGTCGGTGTCACTCGGTGTAACCCAACCTGTGTCGCATTGGAGGTCGTGTAGCACAGATGACCCGAAGACCTGATTGCAACACGCCCCTACATGATTACTATGTTGACTTTTTTGCCAAGTGGTTACTCGCTCTTTTGGCGGAGGGTCAGGTGACGCCATCAGCATCGTCCGACGTGTGGCATAGTCCTTCCGCGGTACGTTTTCATGAGGTAGCGTGCGACCGGTGGGAGATCCAACTGCACGTAATCCCGGCAATACGCGTAACCGTTGACAGCTTGTTTACACGGTGCCCTCAATTTCCGTATGCGTTACGAAGTCCTGCAGCTACGTCCGCTGTCATGCCACTACGTGTGTCAAAAGTAGTGTCATACACTCTGCACTTTATTTTTCAAAGATGTTAATGTAGTGACGCTTATGGTTATTTACTGCGATGCTAAACGATAAAAAACTTTTAACATGTTCTCGCACCCCCTACAAAATCAATAACTCGTATGATGATAGAAAATAAAATTACAGTAAACTATCTAGAACCTGTGAAAATTCCATAGAACGAAGCAATTTTCTTCAGTGATATCTCAGACGCGTATCATCCTGATTTTCCCATATCTGATACTGAATGAACTTGTAGAAATGCTACGCAACATGAGCATTGTTCCTCAATTATGATGCCCTGCATGGGACCGCATTATGTATACTATCTAAGTCCTGCAAGCAGTAGAAGTTTAAATTTGAACTTCAATTCCTTCTCATGTATTGATCCCTTCCCAGATCGTATCAAGGATTCCTCAAGGATACCCTAATTTTTCCTCTCTAATACTGATGAAAGCATCGCGCTCGTACTAGCTAAGTAACTAACAGAGGGAGAGCAGAACTACAATACAGATTTGGGCAACAAATCTATGCTGATTTTCAGATTGCATGGAAATAAATACAGTAAAACCCCTTTTATCCGCACCTCAATAATCCGAACCCCTCCCTAATCCGAAAATCTGATTATAGTTAGAAGTGCAATCCAAACAAACAAGCATTTTTCAGATTAATAGGGTATAGTACGGAGTTCGTACAAATACCTCTGTAATCCGTACAAGGTGCTGCTCAATTTTTGGGTTAAAGGGGTGATGAGCGAAAAACTTGGCTGAGGTGCTGCGCAGAAGGTACGAACAATCTCTCTATAATCCGTATTAGTGCGGAATACAGAGGTTTTTTCGGATTTGTAAGTACCCCGGTAATCCGAAATCCCCGCTAATCCCTCACCTTCTCCCCCTGTGCTGTGCGAATTACAGGGGTTTTACTGTACTCCAATATTTCGCACCCCTACGGAGGTGCGAGTACCCCTTGTTGGGAAGTGGAACACTTGTTCTCGCGAATTAACTGTACTTTATGCAGTAGAAATGCATATATTAAAAAAATCTATAGTGTATGGCAGCTTGTGACCTACTCAACGACCCCCTCACCGGTACCTGCATAAACCGCCCCCTTCTGCCCTTAGTGCTTGAGAACCCGAGGGGAGTGTCTGGAGCGCCCACCAATTGCGGTCATGCACAGCAGCCCTCGCCGCCGCCACCACCTCTGGAATGTGCCCCCCAGATCCATACCGCTCTAACTCCCCCCCACCGCCACCGATGCTATCCGTATTGAAGTCTGTTAAGCTTGCGATTGATTGCAGACACTAAGTCTTCTCCCCTAGCTGGCTTATAGGGGTCGCTTGTGTCTACAAAAGCCATCCTTGTTTCATTGCAATTTAATCTGCGTATCATGAGCAATATCGACAAAAAAAGCGGTTTAAAGACAGCTTTAGCAGTTCATTGGTTTTTGCAGATACTATCGGTAGCTTCGCTATTTTAATGGTTGTTTGAAAATTACAGTAGATGCAGGCAGGTCAAAATATTTCGTAGGTTTTTGTGGAACTGGGTGAGATAGCTTACGTATTTGGTTGCTTTATGGGGTACAGGAGTGGATATACGTATTGCACTTCACGTGCATCAATGGCTTTTTGGAGAATGGAGCAGATCTTGTTTTTGAGTGTTGTTATTGTTGGGGACAGTTATCATCATGGTCTGCTATCGTTCGGCTGTGGTTATTAGATGAGGATTATTAGGAATATTTTGAGACGTCCTATTTCAATAGGAATGGATGATTTACCTCGTCATTGTTGTTTTTTTTTTTTTGTTTGTTTGTTGATAATTGCGGCCTTAGGGTGGGAAATAACTACAAAATTTAGCCACGTGGCACTTCAGTGAGTTTATCAGTTTGTTATCGATATTTATGTTGTGTCTTGTCTTGAAACTTGCTTTAAAAACTCAGCGTTTTTCTGTCTTATATCAACGATCTTTTGCAGAAAAGACTCTCTTTAAAACTATACAACGACTGGATTACAATTTTCGAAAGGTCGTCAGTAAGGCTCTACTTTGGCTTGACAGTTAACTGCTATAACAAATTTCTGATTCTGAGAAGCTTCGCGATGAAGACCTAAAACGGTAAGCATTATTTCGATCCATTTTTGCTAGCGGTTGTTTGTACAAATTGTTGTAAAATAATTACTATATATATATATATATATCATAGTCAGTTGTGTTAGTTGAGGCGAATACTCCGTATTATCTATATGATTGATATATAGTGTGTGAAATTATGTCTGGAATAAGTAACTGATATCTTCCAGGTTTAATGTATAAAACCATTCACTGTTGCTAAAATATGTTACTTCCTTTCTGTACATTCACAGGGTTAAGGTTTATGTGTGACGTTAATTATGACGTACGATATTTTAAAACGGATAATGCGTGACCCTTTCATAAGTTGGGATAATTTTGTGTGTATGTCCCTGGAGTTTATGCCTGTTGCTGCGCATATTTGTGTTGTTCACGTATCTTTCTTGTAATTATTTTATTTATTTTTTGACTAAAATATGTCTAAATATAAAAAGTGCTTATATGCCTAATTGGTAAGGACTGTGTGGATGTTACTATCTGAGGTGTGAATGTTACTGAATTGTTCGGAATATACGACGTTGTAAGTATACTGGGACACATTAATAATATCATGCCCGGTTGAATCCAACAGTTTGGAGCCTGTAAATATCGAGCGTAACATGAACGTCGTCTGACAGCGACACGCGTTCTGTTTGTGGACTCCATTTATTGTTATGGTTTGTGTACGGTAAAGTTTGCGCTTCTATTTGGAGAAGACGCGTTGATGCTTACTTTGCTGTGGGCGGTGTCAATCTTTATTACGTCATGGTTCCCTAATGGCTTTGTCCACGGTGGACAAAAATTCGAATGGTGATTAAATGTGGGAAGTGCTTGGCAATGTTGATGTTAGCTGCAATTTTGAGACATTGAACTTCTTACGTGTTCTCGCACCCCCTACAAAATTAAGTACCCATATGATGACGAAAAATGAAATTTATACAAACTTCTGTGCCACGAATTTAAGGCAATTCGTGACTGACTGAGACACAAAACAGTATTTCACACCCCTGGAAAGGTCTTCTCGCACCTCTAGGGGGTACATGCACCCCAGTTTGGGAACCCCTGTTAGATAGATATACCCTCCAGTGGACATAGGATGGGTCATAGAGTTTGGTTAATTGTGCTCGCACAGTCAGCGATATACTTTGGGGAGTCGTACCTGAGGGGACCTCATAAGTTGTCGTAACCCTGGTCTTTTGCAGTGGTGGGATGCTAGAGTGCAGTAGTTGCATGCCATAGTTCCTGAGTTTGCCTCTCTGCCAGGCAGGCGACTTTCTGCGATACTTGGCTTGCGGTGTCGCCGTTTCTGGCGTTCACAACCTCATTGCGGGGCTACTGACCCTATCCAGAAATATGAACAGTCTGGGGCTCGCAATTTTCATATGAGCCTTCCATTTCTAACGCCATAGCTTTGACAAAACGTGGTCAAATGCAGTCGTGCATTTTTCTGGTTATTAGCAGGTATCTCTCTGCAGCATGAACCAGTGCATGAAGACATTCCAGTAGGGGTGTGCTGCCAAGTTGGTTCTACCTTTATCTAGAGTTGCGGGACATCTGCGTGCCATTCGTGTTCACTTTGTTGACGTCCATTTTCACACTGCTTCTTTTGGTGTCTGGTTCTGTTCTTCCAATTTTTTCCACGATTTTCTGTTCCTATGCTCGTTGATCTTGTGTGGAAATGCCCTCGTGAATGGCTTCCACGTTTCTATCGATGTGCTGTATAGGTATACCTTGTTTCTTCCACTGTGAGATCGCCTTTGTTTTAGGCACAGAGGCCTAAGCTACTCAGTATAATAGTTCTCTTGACATACTTAATTCCATCATTGTAACTGTCTTTGCATCGCAATGTACTCTGTAGGTGGGAAGACTTTAACTATAAATACAAAAACAATTATTCTGCTTACAAGGTACCACCTGAATAACTGCTCCAACCTACTTTTTTATCCTCTGAACAGAGGTACGTAGAAAAGTAACATGTTAGGTGCCACTTGTGTCGTGCGTGGAGCTCTGTGCCATGACGTTTAAACCCCCGTATTAGCGGAAGTTTTATGACTACCACCCCATTCATTACCTCTTGTTCTACCATGTGTAATGTGCCCTCACCGTAACACTGCCCTGGCCAAAGTACAGCCCTGCCCTCGAGCGTTGGTCAATGCCTGCTAACTCACACCTACGCCCCACTTTGTGCTCTGTCGCTTCGATTCTCTCTGTCAAAATGTCCATGCATGTCGAGGAAAGATTTGTCTCGGTGGAATCCTGCGCAGTTCACAAGTTAGTGATGTATTGTGAAGTTCAGATGCGTGAATTTGCTAGCGGTTCTGTTGTCCTTGCCGGTGGATGTGCTTAGGAAGGCACGAGCTTAACTCTTTGACGGACCGGCCCAAATTTCGAGCATTTTTGCAGTGTTTGCAAGTTATTCATGCCAAATTGAAACCATATGAAAAGAAATCATTACTGGGTTATTGAAATTGGGTACGAGATTCAGAGCGCGAATTAATGCGTTGTTCCAAGGTTGTATCGTTCGTTCCATACGCTTAGTACGGCGACAAAAGGTAACAAATTAGCCAGCTGTTACAGGGTTTCTAGACGTGAATTTGGCGGCAGTGGCCGTCGTTGCATAGGCTTAGGAAGGCACGAGGTGACAAATTGGCCAGCAGTAGGTCTTATGATGCAGGTGCCTGCAATGATGATGGCCATGCAAAGCTTGTCTCTATCCTCATGCTCCTCGAGTCGTACAAATGTCAAGGGTTGCTGCTGCACTGCAGTTACAAGCTGCCCTGCTGGTCAATATGCTCTCACTACGGGCGTATAATGAGTTCAGCCCTGGCGCAGTACCTTCTCCAGGCAGCGGTACTGTACCATGCCTGCGGTATGGTCTCCATGCTGCGGTACTCCTTCATTGGAAGCATTTTTGACCCATTGTGTGCAGTAGGTGTAAAGTTATATGACTTCAAACTTATAAGAAAAAAAATAACACGTCAGCAAGAGCGACCCTCTATCAACCTCACGGTTTCCCTGGTGTGGGTGTGGTCTAAGTTGACTTTACCTTCACTGCAGCAGCACACAACCCTCGCTGGGGGTTGGCTGGGTGATGGACGTTTGCTATGAGTGGGCGGAGGGAATGCGTCATCACTAACATCTTCTCGCTTTATGATGTCCTGTAGGGCAGACGAAATACTAACTCACATTTCTCGTGTTCTGCCATTGAAGTGTAAAGATTATTTTTGCCGGCACTGTAGTGCGTTACCTGTGGAAACATTTCTCAGCTGTTATATGAAGCTCTGCATAATTGTTGGAACGTGACTTCACCTTTGGATAACCAAATTAAATGCCAATTTATGCACGAACATCACTGTGTGAAACTAGATCCAAAGACCTGCCTGTCCGTTCAAAGACTGTAGCCTTATATATACACATTTCATTGTTCGGTTGCATGTTATGGAATACCGTTGTCGTATTTCATGCGCATCCAGTTCAACTTTGCAGAATATCGTGTATGACTCGCTCATTGAAATGGCAGCGCTATCTCTCAAAGCCTTGAAAGTGACTGAAATTCAATCCAGTGGAGCTTAAGAGCTTCCTTCTCCCCTGCTGTAAGCCCTCAAAGGCGATGTCTTGTCCAATTGGCGACTCGAATTATAACACTTAAACCTGCCTTTGTTCCTCCCCAGTCGCAGCTCCTGGTCTGCAGAGCGTCAGCTGCAGAGCAAAAGTTTTCTTATTGCCCAGCGTGGCCCAAAAGTCGTTTGTTATCGCTAAAACAAAACGGCCTTGATATTTTAGAAAGCGAATTTTGATTTTAATCAGTTGAGTACTAAGTTTCATATATATTTCACGCATCGTGAAAAATATTCCTAATATAACGGCTATACGTAACGACGTCATTGCGTTAGGCATTGTACATATAACTAAGCCAGTAAACTGTCACGAGGTACAATTCTTTCGTATGTTTGCCGCTTCCTATTTTCGACCCGAGCCGTTGTGCAGTGAAGGCAGCGTTCACTTTACACTCTACCGAGTTCAGCCTTCGGTATTGGACGCGTACAACTCTGTTAATATGCTAGCTCAATAAGCCTGTTATAATGCACGCCTGTAGTGTTGTATCGGCTTTCTGCTATTATTTATTTATTTAAACTTTCTTTCATATTTTACTGCACCCATACCGCGCTGTCCACAATGAAGCCCATAATCCAAATCCGTTCAGAAGCAGACCAAAATTTCATTAAGTGAGTGGCTTAGAGCTCGTGCCCGAACGTAGGCCTTTATTAAGGTCTTCTTGATCACTTCATTAACACTACTTATGCCGTATTTTCCAGGGCCTCTTTAATAAAGTGGATTACACTTGCTCCTGTCGTAACGGTTATACACAGAGTAATTATTTAGTTGGTCGACAGTGCTCGCGTTATCTGCTTTAATGTAAAAGCGAGTTTGTTGCTTGACTTACATGACGGAATTGAAGCGGATGGACTGTTGCTTATTATTATTTGTTGTTGTTGTGGTTGTTGTGAGGGGATGTCAGGAGGCGGTGTAGTGTGTGAGAACTATGTGCTGAGGGTACTAGTGTTTGTAAAAGTAGCTGATATCTCTTTTAACTTTTCATTAGTCTCGTTGAAACTTTAGTCACCTCAAAGTCCACCAACTGTTTGTTTTTCCTACGGATAACGGATCTTAAACATATCATTTCATAGCAGGTGATTATTGAAGTAATGAGCTAAAAACTATAATGTGCGTACAAGAAATATATTTTCTTGAAAGAATTAGTTTGAGTTATTCTTTCGTTATGCGATGCTAGTTTCCTATTAATATATAGTCGGTATTATTTGATCAGTCGCTTGAACATTCATTGCAGTATTAACTATTATTCATCAATCTATTTTTGTTATATCAGGGATTTAGCTCTGCAGTAATATAACTATCGCCATTCTTAAACTAGTTTCTTTGGCACTTCAAGCACTGAACAAAAAGTATAATCCTTGTTCAACAAGTTAACTTGCAGTTCTCTCGTGGATAAAGCTCCTCTACAAAACAAAATGTAGTTATGTAAAACATGAAACTGTCGTTCATCAAAATGTCGCACTAGAGCGTCAGCCTTGTCGCATTCGTCGATTAATTAGAAAGAGAGACTTGCACTACTACAATTTTCGCGTGTTCACTAATACTCGAGTACTTCATGCGTCCAAGACCCGATAAATTAAAGCGAAGAAGGCCTGTTCACACTCGCATGTCATGCGGCGGTAATGCGGATACTTTTGTGAGGCCAACATTGATTTTGTCGCTGGAACAGCGCGTTCGAACCTTCTTGGCACACTGCCCGTCTACGCCAGCTTTTTGGTGTATTGGGTAGGCCGCCGGTCTATGTTTGGATCTTCTCTATGCTTCACCCTTAACCGAAGTGACTGAAAGATGGCGTTGTAGGAATAGCATTATGGAAATAGCCATATATGGTTACTCTCCCGACCTGAATTAATGCGAGTATATCAGTCTAGCAGTTGCCTAGACTTTAGAGAGGTTTTTCGCACTAAATTGAAGCTATTTTGACAAAGTTATCCCGTTTACTTGTTTATCTTTTACTGTACCCACGGAGCATCAATTCGGGTACGAGTAACAGTTATGAAAGCTAACTGAATGATCCTTTTAGGCTGCAGAGGAAGAACTCTTAAACTGCCAAGTTAACCTTTCTTTGTCTTAGTAGCAACATTGTCCAACTCATCCCCTGCACAGGAAGGACACTAAGCCGTCTATAGCAGCGGTTCCCAAACTTTGCTATGCCGGGCACCCCTGGAGAATTTCTTTTCATATTCTCGCACCCCATACAAAATCAAGTAGCTACCCGATTGATGACAAATCAAATTGATACTAACTTTTGTTCCCTAAATTTAAGTTAATTTGTCAGTGACTGAGAAACAAAACAGCACCCCTGAAAAGGTCCTCGCGCATCCCTAGGGGTGCTATGCATTCCAGTTTCGGAACCCCTGGTCTATAGGTTTTAGGCTGTACTACGTCGCTACAAGGACTTTTTCACCTTAGGAATGTAATAAGACAAAAAAAACACCCTTGTTGTACAATAACAGAGCCTGGTGTGAATAACATTAGGTCGCCCGCGACATCGTTCAATATTTTATCTTTTTCCCTTCTATATATGCGTGGCGCTCCACAACTCACTGTTTCGTAAATAATACATCTTAATACATGCAGTTTTTATCGTGACTTGTTAATATTTTCTTACGTTGGTTGCGTTTGAAGTTTTGCGTGTGTTGGGCTCATAGGATATTGCGATTTCGATGTTGAACGTACAAGTAATTAAAACTGGTTTAGTATAATACTCCGTAGTGAATCCCACTTGGTACATCACTTGAGGTGTACATCACATCTTTAAATTAAATAGATCATTTAGTTGGTTCTTGCAGCTTGTGCTTTCTTTGGTTCTTCCTTAGTATTGAGCATAAAATAAAGAACACGTGGAGCATCTGTCGCACCTTGGTATAAGTGTGCAGCTTTACATTGCTGAGTTCCCTTTTCTAGTGACGGGACTTTATTGGCTTCGCTGTTTGAGGTCAACTTTCTGCTGCCTAAGTGGCGCTTTGTAGAAAATTATAAAATCTCCAAACCGGTTTCCTTTCATGAGCTGATATACAGTTAAATTTTTAAACAACAATTATTCGTTTAAAATTGTTTACAACTTTGCATCATTTAGTCTCAACTCTTACTCCAGATCCCAGTGTCATTTTCATGCAAGTTGAGACTGTGGAACGCGCTCCTCCATGGAAGTCTTCCCTGCAGCATCTCCATATTTGCATTCTAATTTCAGCTATGAAACATCCCACTCAATCGATGCCGTCTTGAAATTTTCTTTTATTGGCCAAAACAAATTCCCGTGTTTAGCTCGACTCTTCGCTATTTCCTCACAATATGTGACGAAAATTTCATTAGCTCGCCGAGGGGCTCTTGTTGAGCCCATTCATCAGCTGTCGAACCCCTGCCCGTATTGACACTTCTGTCGAGGGCGTTTCTTAAGTGCTTCAGTATCGCCTAACGACCCCCTGTTATGGGCCCAAAATTTTTTTGTATAAAAGGAGGCTTAACTTCTTCATTTTCCGTGGTCGAACGCTCCTGATCGGTATTTTATCGAGCACAATTGGAGGGGTAATGGCGCGTGGCGAAGCAGTTTAATACGCATCATAGATGATTCTGATTGCCTCTCAAGGCGATTACGTTGAGAGTAACTATTTTTCAATGTATTATATTGCATTATATTTTAACCACTGCTGGTACTCAGTCATTTTGCGCATAAACTGTTGAGAAAACCTCTTTCATTAATGTTATTATGCACTAAATTGGTGCTACATGCATATTCATACTCCAACTGCAGATATTTTGTTCGATTCTTCCCTTTCTTTCGCGATATGCTGTTCCCAAGCGCTTTGATGCTGTGTGGAAACACCCTCGTGCATGGGTTCCTCGTGTCTATCATCATACTAGGTATACGTCCCTTCTTTCTTTTTCAATGATAATGCCTGTGTTATGGAAACAGAGGCCTTATACTACTCACTCTCTACTCGTGGGGCTGCGTATAAGCAACGAAGTGAGAAAACTTCCAGTTTAACTGATCGATGCGTACTTGTGCTACGTAGTAATATAGTTTACGATAATATTGATGCTACCAATTAAGTCGAAGAATTCGTCACAGCACTAGCGCAGTATACCTCATTGAATTACAGGCTAATTAGCATCCGAGATTCAAGATAGAATGAACTCGTTTTACGAAGATCTCTGTTTTGTGTGGCGCTGCTAGCGGTGTATTCTATTTTCCCATGAACAAGTTGCTGCGCATTTTCAAATCCTGTGAGTTGTTGTGAATCCTGTTCCGTAAGTGGATTCATATTTGTACGCAGTAGTAATGGCAATTTTGGTTATGTTTTTAAGTAGGTGTAAGATCCGGCAAAGGCGTTACTCAGATATATAAGTGCTCTTTCCAATTACTGCTTTCGCAGACTGTCTGGCTTCTCCCCTACACCATAGCCATCATCATTATCGCTTTCGTTGGAAAGAAACATAGACAGCAAGAAACGTGCATCCCGTGGAAGTCCATTGAGCGCAACGTACTGCAGCTTTCCATTTGCCGAAGTGATCTTTCTTTTCAGTGCAGCGATTTCATTCGCCTTAGCAGATTGCACTGCTATGCTTCATCTCATCTGGGGGCTCTAGGAGAGTTTTTACCCCCGAAAGTTTGTGGTGGCATTTAATCTCCTCAGACTTTAGCTGTGGAATTTGCTTGCCGTAACTCAAAAAGCTATACGCAGCCAAAGTTGGTATGCTTGCCATCGCTTTGCGAAGTAGAATATGCAATTTTGTTTCGTTACTTTTGGCGTGCATTTTACTGATGTCAGTTATTACAGGCGCAATTACAACCGTTAAACTTGTCTGTTGAGCCTACTATATCTGTTCGTCATGAGGTAATAGGTTAGAAATATTTACCACCTATATGCCAGAGCTATTTATGCGAAATGTGTGTACGTAATTGTATTAAATTTTCATGTAATTTATTCGACTGCCCTCCGGTAACGACCGTTCATCAAGTGCGTTGCTTATCATCCTCATATAATCTGCTTTTGCGAAGCGTAGCGCTGGTTTGCAGCTAATGCACGTTTTTCGTTTACCTAATGCAATTAGGTAATTCCCTCGGCTCGCGCAAATTTGGAGTTTCAACGTCCGTTTGTGGTGAAATTTGCGGATGCTTTGCGAATGCGCCGGGCGGCCTCAGTGGCCATTTGGGTTTTCCAGGCTTCCAGAGCAGCGTAATTACAAGCACTTTAAGAGAACTCTCTTCCTGGCCAAGTTGCACTTTTGATTAAATCCTTTTAACTGGTCGGCGAGACACCGCCGGCTGCTGCTTCTGGTGGCTGTGCGCGAAGCGGCGGCGGTTCTTTTGGGGGCGAAATATGACAGGACTGCAAAGAACTGAATTTTTCCCACCATAAATTCGCTTCAGGTCTTGACAGTTTTGCTGCAGCAACAGAGTATTACAGTGACGAGGAAGAACCGAAAAGCTCATTGTCGCATTAAGGCTTTTGAAGACCTCGAATACCATTTCCTGTTTTCAATATCGTTCTCTCCTGCCACGTTTGTGAGACGAACATGTTCACAGCAAGTTTAGTGTAGAATCTTTTTTTTCTTTGACCAGTGTTTGCTCCTTCTCTCGCCTGAGAGACGAGCGTGTTCACGGCAAGTATGGTGTGAGAGGCATTCTTTCTTCTCTGACGAATATTTTGCTCCCTTCTCTCGCTTCTGAGACGAACGTGTCTGCACCAAGTACAGTGTGAGGGGCTCTCTTTCTCTGCCAGTTACGACGCGAAACTTGTTTCGTTTGCGGCAAAGTTTTCTAAATCGGTGCTGCGAGCGGTCATGCCTGCGAGGAGATATGCAATCTGGTGCTGCAAAATTTAAATGCATGGCCGTATAAAATGCAAGCGCGCCGATATGACGATAAATTTCTGCCTGTCTGACGCATGTTCAGGTGCGTCGGTTTGCTGCCGAGCTTATCGGAGAGCCGCTCTCCAGGGTTTGCCTGCATTTTGTGACCACGTTCCAGGAAAGGATTTGTAGAGGAAATATTTTTCCATACGAAGCTGGAAGAAACTACCGTGGACTTTAATTATGAACTTTGCATGGCGATGGCTCTGAACTCAAATTGTATTATGGGGAAATGTAATTTACATGCTCAAAAATATCTTATGTTATCAATTCCAATACACTGGTCTTTCTGGATTGTGCTATCTGCTGTATATATATATATATTCTCCTTTTGATGCTCTTTTCACGATACTCACCCTTATAATCTGTACTACCAGCTCAGACTCACAGTTATTTATGACAGGAAAATGCGTAGTTTGCTGCAAAAATACTTCTAAGCTATTTGCTACAATTGTTTCGACTTGCACATTTACAATACACAACTGTAGGTAGTGTCGTCTGCTTGGTGCATGGAATTTTTGCGGTCGCATATTTATTTCGTGTTTCGACAATAGGAAAAATCCTACTGCACTAAATAAAATGGCTCATATTCTAGTTAGTTGAGAAAAGAATTTGGATTTATCTAAGATATCTTGTGGTATTGTGCTCTTTTGTAGCGGAAATTGTTGCCGCATTTAATCCCAGATGTATAAAAGAAACAGGAAGGTAGCGATAGAAACGTCTCTTTTGAGAACTCAGACCAGTTAGTTTGAACTAAAAATATCGTTTTTTTTTTAGCGTATGCGCTAATATTGATAGTGTAGTCTGAAGAAGTGGGTCTGAATGCCTAAAATGGATCTTTTATCCCTATCCTCGTTTTCTTTTTTCTACTGAGGATTGGAATTACAATCGAGCGTCCTAGTTCTGATACCCTTAAGTCCACTTTATTCGAGTATATATTTCTAATCAAATAATTACGGAAGACCGTATGACATATAATACAGCATATATATATGCAAAAAAAATACCTGGTTACCCGAAGACGTGTATCTATGCGCTACCCTTGTATAACAATTTTTAAGCGTAAAGTGCTGTTCTAAGCCCACACTAAAATCGGGGAACCCTGTCTAATGAGAATAGTTTATTGAAAATATTGAGCGATTTCGATATTACGTCAATAGTTCATAGAGGGCCGGAGCTAGAGTTCGGCTGCTCTCTTGGAATGGACCTAATGGTCCATCTACTGTCAATTATCCAATCTATAAAGTGATAGATCGAAAGAAACTTTTTAATTCTGGGTTGGAATGGTAAGCAAAGAACTTCATCCAGTATTCGGTTAAGGTGTTAAGCGTCTCGATATTCTATTGCGGAGAGACTCCTCAATCGCCCCAACCAGCCAAGGCCATATCGTAAGCGTAACGATTATTGAGCCGCTTGTGTTCAGTGGCTGTAAACAAAGCGGCCTTAACTGCTGCCTTATGCTGGAGCTTACGATGGTGGTGCCGTAGTATTATTGTGACTTTAGTCTTTATAAAACAGGAATCGACTTGGGTTCTGCATCTAACTCGCTCTCGTTTTCAAAACCAGACAATTTATTAATATCAGTGCTACAGTATATGTTAGAGACAAATGCCGTTTTCGTCCTATGAGAATCTATTCAGGCTTGCCTTTAGCTTAGCGATGTGGCAGTTATTTAATACCGGAAAAATTTATATTTAATGGTTTATTACGTATGAGGTAATACGAGAAAAAATACTTATCACATGTGCGCCATACCCGTAGACGGAGATACTTAAATATTGGTAGTGTTTCCCGTAGACTTGTGACGCCTCGTTCCTGTTTGTCTTCTTTACTTTTACAATGAGTTCAGATGTTTGATGCGGTGGCCGCACATATAATTTCCAGATTTTTTACTACTACTGACTATTTACTTCAAGAATTACCAGTTAACGCTAAGACCAATTCATTTCACTCTGAAATTTATGAGCTATCAATGCGCAGCACATAATAATAGGTACCTCACGCAGTACATAATAATATTATGTACTGCACATTGATAGCTCGTAGTTATGTTGAGGCCACGATCTATTGAACTTTGAAAGATAATGACGATCGTAATTTTCCGTTCTAAAAACTGCAACCTACTGCGAGTAATTCCATAAAAACGGGACTTAAATGTCGTCATATCGTGAAGTTTACCTACTGCAAAGCTACTGATTTCAGTTTTATCACCCGCGAACAAAGTGAGAGAGGTGATATTGTTTTCGTTGAAGATTTAACTATATATATTATATATATATATTTGTCTGTCCAGCCAATAAGTGGTCGAATGAGTTTGAGCAATCTTCATAGTTTTTTCTAGGGAGTTTGGCTGGTTGACCTAGATGTGACCCATGCCAAGAAACCAGACCTAGCTGACCATTAAAAATGACGGCGTTGAATTTTCTTCAGCCGGGGTGAATTTGCCTCCACCGTAGCAGATCGTCTGGATAACAGGGCGCTCTATTTTTTTCCTATGTTATTATTGAAGAGGGATTGGGGCTAAGCGCTTGGGGCTGTGCGCTCAACTCTTTCATCGAAAATGACTTCATTGAATTTCCCCCTACCGCGGATGATGGTCTTACGCCACCGAGGCGTTCTAGTTTTTATCATTGCATCTTTTGTTATGAAAGGTCATTCCTTAACCTTAACCTTCAGAAGGTTAAGCCTGGTCAGAAGCATCTGTCCGTAGCAGTTCTAACTTGCGTTTGTTAGCTGTGCGGAAGGTAAGGACTTGTTTGCCTCGCCTATGCTGATTTTTTGGGCGGATGAGTTGAGCGCTAACTTCTTCGGAAGCTCGAGGCCGGCATCTTCCGGTACCTGACTCCCCAGCAGCACTTTTTAAAAAGTTTTGGATGAAATTTTCCCCTTTATTTCTGAGTACCGCACTTTCAGATATGAGATGCCTTCGTTTAGTCGAAAGTTGTCGGCGCCTTGAAAATATTATGTTCTAAAGTATTCACTTTCTTCTTTCAGGTTTGAGTTTGTTAAAAAAAAAAAATTGTTGTGGATGAGACGCTCAGTTATCCTTTTAATGTGACCGATATTTTTTGTTTTTTTTTTAGCAGAGTTTCTACTTTAACATTTGACTTTATTCAAGAGAAAACCACAGTCCATAGACTAGGATACCCCATGTATGATGTGGTATGTGGATGGAGAAAACTCAAGAACTCAAGTAGCTATTTGATATTGTTTTATCTGACCATGGCATGAATTATTAAACGTACTTTTTGCGGTAATCATACGTTTCATCAATGTTCTTCAGTATTACCTCGTGCCAAACCTTATATTATCGTACGAGCTCTACGCTTTCCTCATGGCAACCTTTTCACTATATTCTGGAGCCCAAAATCTCGCATTCAGAAACCATCCCGAGTAACGTTATACATGAACAACGCTTGGCTTTGGAATTAATGCACGTGTGCGGCGGTCTCTCTCTGGCACAAAGGCGGTGTTTGGATTTAGGCTTATCTTGCACTCTGCCTTCCCTGGCTGGACCTGACCATTTGTTTGTGTGTCCTTCTGTAGGCCTTTTGGTGGCTTATGGACAAACTCACCTCCGCCCTTTTTCTGTCCACATGTCCCTTTATTTCAAAGTTAATCATAAGTACGATACGTTAAACTGCGTGGCCGTGCACGAGGTGCTTTGCTGGTAGTTTTCTCTTTACTTAGTTTAGATTAGTTCAGATGTTAGGCAATTGAAATACACAGTTATCCATTCACAGAGCGGAGGCGAAATGTTGCTTTTTTCCATTACACACGCCATTCACACATCGATTCTCATTTGTGAAATGGAGTGAGGAAATAGTTCAGTGCTAATCATGCCGGTATCTGATAGATGTCTGTAAGGTCTCCGAATGACGTGCACTCGTAGTCGTAGATACTTTTCCATGTATGAGGAAATTCAGAAACTATTGATCCTTTTATCAACAGTATTCGGCTGTAGTCGCTTAGCTTCCATTGTTGCTGAAAATATTATTGTACGAGTGTCGGTATTTCGCTGTTAACATTGGTCAGACACACCATATTAGCCCGGGGTCTAACCTTAATATGAATGAAATGTTTGTCTGTTGCGCAAGTGCCATCACTGTTTTGGCCTGTAGTTGCTGCTCTTTTTTCTACGGCTATCATTTGTATATCAAAATCAACAACGCTTTTTGATAGAAATACTTGATGCATGCAATTAGAAAATTGCGTATTAGCCAAGTGCCTGCCTTTAAGATGTACCGTCAACATTAAACGCCAAGTCTTGTGAGAATGGCACTTTTTAAGCCGTGACTGTCTAGTAATTTCAGGCAGCAAAGAATTCACTTCCACCGCTTTTATGTTAACAACAAGAGTGCGTATCGAGAGCAGCTGACAAAGTGTCTTGAGTATTCGGTCTCGCCTCCTCACATGCAGTCAGAGTGGGAGAAGGGTGACATAAATAACCCCCGCCTGCATGACCCATCCCCCCTAGGCGGGTGGTTATTGATCTGTCCCCCGCCTCTCTTTCTGAAGCGCACTTGCATGACGCTCTCTAGCTGAGCCAGACTGTCTCTGGCTCTTAGCTCTCTGGAGTGTGCGGCTCTCGAGACTCTCTTCGGTCTGGAATCTTCTGTTGCTGTGGCCAGGCCCAGCTGGGGTTGGCTGCCCACCTCCTTGGCGCGCATTGTTGACCTGTCTGCGCGCTGTCTCTATTGTATTCCTCTTTTGACATCATTAACCCCGTTCTCTTGGGGCTTAGGAGGAACGAGACCATAAATTTATGGTAACCGTTGTTTCTGTTGCTGTGGCCCGCTGACAACCTACCCAGCGCGTCTTGTTGGCCTGTCTACGCGCTCTCTTCATTGTGATTCACGTTTGAAGTTCTTAACTATCTTGTCTTAACGCATACGGTATGTAATGAACCATAGGCTATGGACTTTGGTTCATTATGGGCTGTCTCTTGTTGTGGATCCAATCAGCTGCGTGTTTTATATCTCGTCTCTAGCAGTTTTCGGTCGTCCCAGATGGCAAAACCGTTAATCAGCTGCTGCGGCGGCCAAAATTTCTGCTGGGAGTTAGTTGTTCTTCACATCAATTGCAGTTACAGGGTTAACACACTTCTCATGGAAGCCTTCCAGTCTTGACCCTCTTGCAGTACGTCATGTATAAGAAATTGCGTTTATTACGTCATGTTTGCCCAATCTGTGTTACGAGGAATCGCACCCTCGAGGAATTTAACGGCTACCTAATCCTGGCGACACGTATTACCCAAGGGACCCTGTAGGTTTCTTTTGGATTAGCTATGCCTTCCGAGCGTCTTCCTTTCGGGTCCACTTGCTTTCTTTCACTTTCGTACTGTTAGTTCCCCTGTTCTTCCTCGTCTTTCCCTACTTGCTGTTCCCCTGCGCTTTAATTCTTTATTAGAACTTCTTTGGGCGTGAATTCCACGTTTCCATCGACATACTGTATGTTCCTTCTTTCTCCCTCTGTGATATTGCTTTTGTTGGGGAAACGGAGGCTTAAACTACTCGGTGGAATAATAGTAGGACACGTACATCTGTCCTGTCCCTTTCATGCGTTCACTGAGATTCTTCTATTCTTATTCTTTCATGACTTCATGTTCACAAACTCCCTAATCATTCATGCATGGACTCTTGGTCTCCTTGACACACAAGCCGTCCCGCTTTCTTCCTCTCTTCGAGTCACGCAATACTCTGTGGCCATGAAGGTTCACGACAGAAATTCTCTAATTGTTAACCATATCGTGCTAATATTCTTTCCAATTTGAAATTTATTACTTTATGAGTAAAGTCTTTTTTTATATCTACGGTCAACATCTGAAGCCTAAATACTGGAATGAATTTCTTATAAAGAGAAAAAATTGTTTTCTATTGTGCGATAGCCAAAGCAGAGCGCATTCTTATTGTACTTGAACTAGAACGACCTCAAGTCATTTGGATTCTAATAAAAATAATACTAAGGAACTGAATGTGAGTCCTAAAATAATATGTCTTGAACACAGGTCCTTTTCATGGTGACAGCAATACAGTGACCTGGACTATTTTGCGTCTTAATAAAAAATCCTTCATCAATAAATAGGAGTCCTAAACTAAGATGGCTCGAACAGAACTCACTTTTATTATGACAGCATTATACTGCCTGAACTCCCTTTGATCTTAATGAAGAATCTTGCATAACAAAATAACAGTCGTAAAGTAAGATGACTCGGGCAGAGCTCACTTAGCTTGCGCTAGAAATGGCCCGACCTGAAGTCCAGCGGATCTTAAAATAAGTACCATTAGTAGTTAAAATGAGATGGCTCGAGCAAAGCTCATTCTTCTTGCGCCAGGAATGGGGTGACCTCAGGACGGCCTCATGCGACCATAATTTGCTCATAATTGGTCCTGAAGTAATGGAGAGCGGCAATGTCTCTCCTCTCTGCTTCTGGCCCCATAGTCATTATGGTCTGCGGCTCTGGCCATATAAATAGAAACCTAAGGTCAGCGCCGTAATGAAAGCTTTCAGCATACATAGCGTTAGTCATTTATCCAATGTTCACTCTCGGGTATAATTTGAGGGACAGTAAAACACCTAATTAGTAAAGATGTATTACAAATAAACTTTTGAACCAAAAGACTTGGAAACTAACATAATTCTAGATACGCATTTTGTACGTATCACGATCAAATTTCAAAACATTAGGAAACATAGTTCCAGAATAAAAAATAGAAGGAAAATGTTAATTTTTCCTCGGTGTAAAAGTTATGGGACATCATCAGACAATATTGAAATGTAAATAAATGTCACCCAAATAACATAACAGTTTTCAAAACTATCACTAATTAGTAAAGGTTCCATTGTTCTGTATAACCTCATAGCATCAGCTGCTGCAAAAACTTCTTAAGTTTGTACAAAACTGCGGGGTTAACATATTCCACTCATCTTTCAGAAATTCCCCTAATGTAGCCTAGTTTATAGGATTTCTGGCTTGAGCACGTTCTCCAATGATCTTCCACACGTTTTCGATTGGATTGAGATCAGGGCTTTGGGGTGGCGAATTGATAACTGCTATCCGTTCTTCCTTCAAGAAAGTAGTAACTATCCTAGCTTTGTGGAAATTTAAGAGCGTTGTGCCGCTTGAAAATGGATGGTTTCACAGTTACACAGCAGAAATGACGCCAGAATTCATGAAGCTGCCTCCTCCGTACTCCGCAGTTTTCTTGACGCACTTTGGAGATATGCTCTCACCTGTGATGTGTCTAACATACTTTTTCCATCAGCACCAATCACTTTGAGCTTAGATTCGTCGCTGAAATATACTGTAGCCCACCGTGCATCTGACCATACGACGTGTTCTTGAGCAAACTTTAGTCTCAGTTTTTTTTTTCATGTTAATCAGAGGTTTTGAAGCAGGAGCACGTGCAAGTAAACTAGCTTATTTGAGTCGGTGTTAGACAGTAAATCGAGACACCTTGCCGCTGGACAATTTATCCATCTCAAAGCAACTTCAGCTGCAAATCGAAAACTGTCCTTCATGCTCTGTTTCACTATGTTTCTGTCTTCTCTCGGAGTGGTTTTGGAGCTGTGCCAGTCTTTGGCGATATTTTACCGTTTCCTTCCAATCTAAATCTGGCTACGATACGTTGTACGATGCTACGAGATCTTCCCAAAACATTAGAAATTTCTGACAGTGATTTCCCATATATCTGGAGAGACAGAATGCGTTTATTTTTTTCAATTTCAGGCATTGATCGACTTTTCGTAAGCACCATGGGTTCAATTTGTTCCAATGACAGAGATACTTCATCTATACAAATTATCTGAAAAATTTTTGTTTTTAGATTTATTTTTCCGCTCCAGATGTTAGTCGACGTTTCGTAGGCGCCATGATAAAGTTCGATTTATGCCAATACTGCAGAAGTTCCAACTATGCAATTTATCTGAAATTTATTTCATGGGGGAAGTCTTTTAAAGGTTTAAAAACATGTCGTAATATGGACATCACTAAAGGTTACTATTGCCTTTCTGATGGTGTTCCTTAACTTTTGCACCGAGCAAAAATATAATACTTTCATTTTATTTCTCTTAACTTAGTAACTATGTTTTATAAAGTTCAAAAATTTCATCACGATACATACAAAATATGTATCCAGAATTATGTTAATTTCTAAGCCTTTTGGTTCAGTATTTTTTGTAATAAAAGATTAATAATTGTTTTACCGTCCCTTAACTTATGCTCGCTAGTGTATTTGTTGCGGGGACTCTCTTTCTTCAGTAAGCTTTGCCTTTGTTAGGTCTTCTGGACATACTTCTTGCCGTGCCCATTTTGCTTTCTTCCACTTTGATGCTCCTTTTTTTTTTTTTTTTGTTCATTCTCTGCTTGTCAAGTGTTGCTTATTTAATCTTGAAAAGTTATTCTGCAAGCTAAGGATGAAGCTGTGCAACTTGACTTCGCGGTTGGCATTATTTTTTTCCTCTGCCCTCAACGACTCTCTACCTACACGAGAGGTTTGTCTTATTTGCCAACTTTGTTCCTTCCATTTTCTTTCGCCTGCTGATGATACTTCCTTTTGCTGTTCCTCTTTTTTTCACCGACTTGTTGTTCCTATGAGCGTTAATCCTGCGAAGGAACAACTTCGTGCATGGGTTGCATTTTCCTCTCTCTATCGACATACTACATATCCCTTTTTCAGCTCTCTGAAATATTGTGCTTGTGTTTACAGAGGCTTAAGGAAGATAGCTATTAACTGACTTGTTGCTAACACCGGTCCTCTTTCTATTACTGCGCTCGGCAAAATTACGAAACACCTGTGACTGCGCTGCAACATCATTGCCATTTTGTCTTCATGTGGCGCGATATCACAAATACCTACTCGTTTTACGTCATAATATATCTCCGCCGGAAACTAATGGCTGCGTCGTAAAAGCGAACAGTTTCATTAGTCACGTGTTTGCCGTAGGGCTGGTGTCTCTTTGTTTACTTCCGTGCTGCAGCTGACGTGTGGACCTGAGGGCCATGTTACATACTGGACTGGAGCTGACGTGCGGACCTGAGGGCCATGTTACATTCTGGACTGGAGCTGACGTGCGGACCTGAAGGCCATGTTACATTCTGGACTGGAGCTGACGTGCGGACCTGAGGGCAATGTTACATACTGGACTGGAGCTGACGTGCGGACCTGAGGGCCATGTTACATACTGGACTGAAGCTGACGTGCGGACCTGAGGGCAATGTTACATACTGGACTGGAGCTGACGTGCGGACCTGAGGGCCATGTTACATACTAGACTGGAGCTGACGTACGGATCTGAGGCCCATGTTACATACTGGACGAGAGCTGACGTACGGATCTGAGGACCATGTTAAATACTGGACTGGAACTGACGTACGCTCCTAAGGGCCAGGTTACATACTGGACTGGAGCTGACGTGCGGACCTGAGGGCCATGTTACATTCTGGACTGGAGCTGACGTACGGACTTGAGGGCCATGTTACATACTGGACTGGAGCTGACGTGCGGACCTGAGGGCCATGTTACATTCTGAACGGGAGCTGACGTACGCATCTGAGGGTCATGTTACATACTGGACTGGAGCTGACGTACGGATCTGAGGCCCATGTTACATACTGGACGAGAGCTGACGTACGGATCTGAGGGTCATGTTACATACTGGACTAGAGCTGACGTACGGACCTGAGTGCCATGTTACATACGGGACTGGAGCTGACGTACGGACCTGAGGGCCATGATACATACGGGACTGGAGCTGACGTACGGACCTGAGTGCCATGTTATATACTGGACTG
Source organism: Parhyale hawaiensis (assembly GCA_001587735.2). Lineage (NCBI taxonomy): Eukaryota > Metazoa > Arthropoda > Malacostraca > Amphipoda > Hyalidae > Parhyale > Parhyale hawaiensis. The sequence continues at coordinate 851,223 of LQNS02000137.1, forward strand.
GAGCTGACGTACGGACCTGAGGGCCATGTTACATACTGGACTGGAGCTGACGTACGGACCTGAGGGCCATGTTACATACTAGACTGGAGCTGACGTACGGACCTGAGGGCCATGTTACATACTGGACTGGAGCTGACGTACGGACCTGAGGGCCATGTTACATA
>LQNS02000137.1:854110-896955 GCA_001587735.2 Parhyale hawaiensis
ACGGACCTGAGGGCCATGTTACATACTGGACTGGAGCTGACGTACGGACCTGAAGGCCCTGTTACATACTAGACTGGAGCTGACGTACGGACCTGAGGGCCATGTTACATACTCGACTGGAGCTGACGTACGGACCTGAGGGCCATGTTACATACTCGACTGGAGCTGACGTACGGACCTGAGGGCCATGTTACATACTCGACTGGAGCTGGCGTACGGACCTGAGGGCCATGTTACATACTCGACTGGAGCTGACGTACGGACCTGAGGACCGTGTTACATACTCGACTGGAGCTGACGTACGGACCTGAGGACCGTGTTACATACTCGACTGGAGCGGACGTACAATAGGAAATGTGCGGTCCCTAAAGCAAGACGCTTACCTGTCCACCGACGGCAAACATCTGTTTTGGCCTACATCGTACAGCAGAGAAACTGCAGGTATCGTGCTGTAGGTGCATGCCAAGGCAGACAATTCCCGTGATTGCATGGGCAAGTGTGCTACTTTGGACAACATTTTTCTCATGGCCCGGACCTGAGGGTAACACTATGCCGGGACCACACTATGCAATTGCACGCACAACTTATGAGCGGACATTCAGCTCTCGCATCGTTTATTTTACCGCGCCTTTTTTGCTGTCGAGTTGTATATCGGCAAGACGTTCGAGCTTCATATCCGCTTATGAATTGAATATACGGTAGCTTAGTGTGGCTCCGGTACACACCTTGCTGGAGCTGGCTTACGAAACTGCAACGTTTGCTGCATGTACAAAGCTGCAGCCGAGATAAAAATTTGAGCTGTCGATACATACGGAGCTGAAACTGATTTACGATCTCAAAGAAACGCTGCAGACGCTTTGGCTTTCTCTGAATTTGAAAGTTTGAAGTTTTGCCCTGAAGTCCCCATTGGGAACTGAAATTAAATATTAATGAATTGGTTTGAAGCAGCACTTTCAATATTAGTAAAATGAAGAGAAATATTCTTTTAATTCCGGAGAAGATTGTCTCTGTCAGTATATGACAAGTGGAGAAAAAATTTATTGCGCAACTGTTATCGTTCTCTGTAATCTGAAAGGACGGTCCACACTTTGTAGAAAAGAAAACGGTTTCTTTGTTCTGGTACTGATCGCTATTACATGTCATTATTGCAGAGCTCACCGCTGTCACAATTGTTAGAAAAGCTGGATGTACCAGCGCTACCTGTCGTAAAATTTAAATATTTTTAGAAAATTGTTGACTTTTCTGTGCGAATTTAAAAAAGGGTAGATCGACTTGGGCGTCTGTGAGATGACCCAAATGAAATATTATGTGTTGTCTATGGACCTTCCTCACATTTTGCCCTTAGGTGCTGCGGGGACTACACCCCTTAGGTCAGTAATTCATAGCCGCGTACCAATGAACCCTAAACGTTTGTTGAGTCTCAGGGGTTTGGCTTACGTCGAAACACGCATTCTGTACCTAACCGTTGGCCCACAATTTCAAACATTTTGCTATTTTTTCCTGCCATTTGCGGTTCTGAAATGCATGGATGAAACTTCCCGGCTGTTCAGTACCTCGAACAAGGTTAGGAACACCTGCCTTAGGTAGAGGAGCTTTCTCCTCATCTTGAGTCGTCTTTGCAAACCAATAAACCTTCAGCTCCCTCTTGCGACCGCGGGCTTGGCCCTGAAAGTCTCTTTTTATATCTTTCTTGATGGCGAACTTTTAGAATTCTGGCAAGAATGGCCAGCCACTCTTGAGTGAAACTGCATGGAAATGCGTGTTCTGCTGCTGTTGTTTGCTCGTTTGTCGTGTTTTTATTTCGTTAAAAAGTATGATATCGCCTGTAGTGCTGGTCGTGCTGTAGTAGTTGGCTGAATTGATGTGAGAGAAGGATAGTGATACAAATGTTGACTTGATGAGAAAGTGAGCGTATTTGTGTGTATGAATTATCACGTCAGCTCCGCATCTCACTGTGGCAACATCACTTTCAGTATTTTTTTTCAGCAATGTAGTTGGAATATTTTTCCGTGTAGGCGTTTCAAGTAACTATTACATGAAAATCTTTATCGTAATTAAACTCATCACTGTTCGATTTAAAGATAATAAGGGGACAGGTTGTGAAATGTCTGTTTATTATGTATCCGTTCTACGTATTTTATAATTGGTGGGTTCTTATTACAGGAATCCTTTTGAACACTGCTGATCTCTAAAGCCTACGATCATTTACTGAAGGTGAGTTGAGGTAAAACTGTTTCATCATCGGCCCTTTTCCATGCACCTCTGCTATTAACGTTCAATTACCGTTTAGAGTTGCGTCATTGTTGTCAGACCTCCGACGTCTAATATCATGGAACAAAACTGGCAATCCAATTGAACACCTGCAGAAATCTACTCAAAACGTCTAAAAAAGCGTTTGTATCGCAAAACAAATTTATCGCTAAATTTAATGTTTATGCCCTTTGCGTCTATTTGCATTGAATGGCGGCCAAAGGAGGCTGTCTGATGTAATTGATTTTTACCATCAATTCGCAGATGGCAACAGAACCAGCAGCTGTGCCAGCTGTAAATGGCGACGGTGCCGCTGTCGCTTCCGACGAGGCTGTCCATCCGTCAAAGGCTGCCGAAGATTTAAAATCTTCGGAAGAAAGCAAAGCCAAGTCGGTAGAGCCTTCGACTGCTGCTCAAGATTCTGCTAGCGAAGCTCCAACAGAAAAGACTGGTAGCGCTCAGGGAGAGTCGGACAGCACTAACGCCAGCATCAAACAAACTGATCAGCCTCCTCCCAGCGCAGCTGCTGAAAAATCACAGAAACAGGAAGACATCAAGCAGGCACCAGCCGCATCTCCCGCAGAAAAGGAAAAAGAAGATCACGCTGCCGAGACTGAGGCACGTGAGTCTTCTCCCCCTAATGATATTATGGCTGAGACAAAAGAAGCTTCCGTAGAACCTTCGCAAGTGTCTGAAGAGAATAGAGAATCTAGCAAAGACGGAATAAAGGATGAGCCGCCGCCTCCTCAAGAACCTGACATTCAATCTAAAGATGAAACGTTACAGAAAGAATCAGTTCCGGCGGATGATAACGCAGGGAAATCTTCTAGTGTTACTCCAGCCGAAGAAAGTAGTCTTTCTGACCCTAACGCTTCTGATAAACCTGTAGCCAGCGAGGCAGTGGACGACAGAGGGTCCGATAAGGGGACAAAAGGGACTTCTCAGGCTGACACCAGTGGCGAAAAGAGCGTCAGCGAAGTTCCTTCCGACACTAAGGAGTCAGGTAAAGTGTCGCTAGTCAATGGAGATGACAACGGTAGCGTGGGTAAAGATGGCGCAAATTTAGTTGATGGCGTTTGTGATATCGTAGAAGATAAGGTAGAGGCTGTGAAAAGTGGTGTTATAGCTGCGTCTAAGAAAGTTATTGATAAGGATGATGATGATGTTGTTTTAATTGTTGATCGTTCTACATCTAAGGAAGTAGTCAATGGGGGTGGTAAAGATGATGTATCTACTGAAAGTGCAGCTGAGAAAATGGAATGGCTCGCAATGGATATCGAAAAATATATCGTGTCAAATGTCGACGATCCAATTGAATCTACTATCACGAAAGATTCTGTTGACAAAGTGCAAAGCGGTGTTGACCAAGACGGGTCGGCAAGTACGGTTGTCAACGATGATGGTGAAGTAGTTGAAACGTGCAGTGTGGGAGGCAAACCTTACATCTGTGGAGACAAAGTAGAGAGCAGTGGCACTGGAGATGAATGTGTTGTGACCAAAGATGGTGGAGAATTGAATAGAAAGGACGTGTCTAATGGGACTGGCGCCTTAACAGAAGTGAAAGATGATATTGAAACACGTTGTGACGTGAAAGAAACGTGTAGCGCCGATGAGCAGGTAAAAGAAAATGGTGTAGCGAATGACAAAGAAAGTGTAATCGGCAAACAGGACCCGGCAGTTTCGGAAGTAGATGAAGTTGAAGAGATAACAGTTGTGGATAAGAATAAAGAGTTGAAATCACCAAAGAGCGAAGAGATCCCAGTAACCGACAAGGACGTAGAAAGAAGCAAAATTTCAGATTTAAAAACGAGTGAAACCTGTGGAGACGCAACAGAAGTGTCTGAAGAGTCGCAATCTGTTGAAATTATCGAAGAAAAAGTTATTGCTGTTCAGTCTTCACAGTCAACGTCCGAAGTAAAAAGTGTTACCACTGAAAGTAGTTCGGAATCCAAAGTAAAGCACGAATTAGAAGTGTCTGAGACCCATGTCGAAAAATCTCTAGAAAAAGTAACTGAAACTGTTGGATCCGCAACCTCACAAGAGGTAGCAATATCTGCAGTGAAAGAAGTATCTCAAACAAAAGAGACGGAAAAAATTGTTGTAGAAGCGGAAAGTAAGGAGGAAATATCTAAAACAGAAAAAAGAGAAGTGTCTACTACCGAAACAAAAGCTAAAGAAGAAAGTGCGGAAGTAACTGAAGAAGTATGTGTAGAGCAACGCGTAAGTGCTGAAATTAAACAAAGCGTTAACGTAACGGAAGCTCTTGAAAAAAATATTACTGTTACTGAGAGCAAAGAGCTTCTTGAAAAAACTGTACAGTCTGTTTCTCAAGAAAAAGTGCTCATTGAAGCAGAGTTGAAGGAAGCAAGTATTAAAAAGAGCGAAACGGTGCATATTAAAGAAGAAAAAGAAGAAACTGCGGTCGAAGAAGAAAAGAAAGAGGTCAAGAGTGTCGATGAGGTACCGGCAGAACCCATTACTGCGACTGATGGTGAGGCACCAAAATCTGAAGGGACAGAAGAAGCATCCGTAGACGCGGCTTCTGCTTCTGTGGATAAGACAGAAGCTGAAAGTACCGAACAGGTAACTGAAAAACCTGCATCTGCTTCACAAGAATCGAAACCTGATGGAAAAGCAGGGTCATCTGAACAAGGTGTGCCTGAATCTGAATCTGAGACTGAACCGAAACCGGACTCCAAGGAAAAGGCACCCGAAGAAGCTGTTCCTGATTCTGAGGAAAAATCAAAACCTGAAAGCACAGAGCACCAACTCGAAGAAGCTGGCCCTGAAGCCAAGGAAGAGCCTAAATCTGAAACCATTGAACAGACATCCGATGGAGCTGCTCCTCAAACTGAGGAAGAGCCCAAACCTGAAAGCACAGAGCAGGCACTCGAAGAAGCTGGCTCGGGCACCAAGCAAGAGCCAAAATCTGAAGCCAGTGAACTGACGTCGGATCAAGCTGGTCCTCAATCAGAGGAAGAGCCCAAATCTGAAAGCAAAGATCTGGTACTCGAAAAAGCTGTCCCTGAATCTGAGAAGGAACCAATATCCGAAAGCAAAGAACAGGCACCCGAAGAAGCTGGTCCTGAAACCAAGGAAGAGCCGAAACCGGAAACCACTGAACAAGCACCAGAAGAAGCTGTTCCTGAATCTGAGGAAAAGTCCAAACCTGAAAACAATGAACAGGCACCTGAAGAAGCTGTCGCCGAGTCTGAAGAAGAGCCCAAGCCTGAAAACAATGAACAGGCACCTGAAGAAGCTGTCCCTGAGTCTGAGGAAAAGCCCAAACCTGAAAGCAATGAACAAGCGCCAGAAGAAAGTGTCGTGGATGCAAAGGAAGAGCCAAAACTAAAGAAAGCATCTCTTGCACCAAGATCGGGTCGGCTTCCTCGAAGAAGGAGTCCTGCTAAAACTGCAAAGCGCAGACCTGCGCGAGGTTAGGTGGACATCCCTCGCATGCTTATTTCTTCTCCAGACTGCTATACCTGCTTGCCTGTTTGCAGTTTTCCTGTACTCTGTTTGGAAGTTATTGTAGAGTGAAGGAAGCCGTCTGTTCTGCGCAGAAGGGTGCGCGAAACATGTTTGCGCTTACGTTGATTCCCTCTTCCCCATGGAGCCGCAGTAGGATGCGTTGTGAGTGCTTCTGGGTACAATGGCGTATAAAAACTTTATAATTTTTTTTAGTACAGTTTAGTGTCTCTTTGTTTTCAATTATTAGTTGAATATGAACATTTATTTTGCAAACTAGTTCAAAATTTCTGACTCAGAAAGAGAGGGACGAGAAGCAAGGCGGTGGCAATGCCTCTTATTGAATAACGCTTACTTTTCCAATTTTTAATGTACGGCTGGAAAACAGTCATTGTCTGGCAATGCAGAACGGTTCCTTCACTTCTTACTTGCCGTGCTGGCCGAAGGATAATATCTAACTCCGAACTGAGACGACTAAATTGACTCAGCTTCTTGTGGCCTTTCTTATTCCTTTCTTAGCAACTCGCTACAGCTAACATGGTTTACTGTGTGCCTCAGACTTTCCATACTATACCATACTTGATGGTCCACTCTACTCAACTGAGTCCTCAAGCTAAGTCAGTAAATTTCAGTCAGATATTACCTAATTAGGATTGGTACCTCAATAAGAAAAAACTATTCATAGTGCGGCAACAGGTACATTTATTAGCAAGAAACCCAAGCACATGACCATTGACCATAGGCTGTCTGTGAGAGACAAGATTAACTAGAGTAGCACTCTGAGGGCACAAACTTCCGCCTAGCAACGGAAAGCTAATACAAATTTCAAATTTCGTGGTAGTTCAGAATCCAGGATTTCCTTCAAGTCAGCCTCATATTTCATGAGCTGTTTCTCACAACATTCTTAACCGTTCCTTGTAATTTCATCGGGATCCGGCGGTAACTTCTTTGAATTACGTTGCCAAAAACTGCAGACAAACGAGCGGATGAATCATCCCCAAAATGTAATTAACTGTATTTCGTGAAATGCCTAATAGTTCCTGGAATTTCTCGAAGATCTGTCCTTAACCTTTTGAGTTACGTTGCCAACATAGAGGAAAACGCCGACGAAAACATAACGTCCATGTCGGTACCCTAACCTCAATGCTAGTCGCCTCCATGACCTATCTTATCGAATTTGCGTTTCTTGCTGATAAATGTATTTCGTGCACTACCATATAAACGTTGCTTCTTGTTTTGTTGCTGTTAATCGGAAACATTTATATTAAAGTTTTATTGATCAACAGTTAGGGGGATTTCGAGTAGACGGTCAAGTATACCGCGGTGATTCATGAGCCCTTTGTTTATTTCTTCCATAAATAATCTTGTTTTTATTTATTTCCCTACTGGACGGGGCGACTGGGTCTACAGTAGGAATTGATTATATCTCTCTATACACTGTTATTTCCAGTAGCTTGTTTCTTCAAAGCTTCTGCAGCAGCGAGTTTTGTTTACTGAACTGTAAGAAGTTGGCCCTTTGATCTCTGTCTCTGTATGCTGTGTATGTACGGTATATATTTGTTCTGTGGGTCTTGCTCTAACTATTATAATGTAGGCCGATTATATGTACTATAATTACTTGTAGAAGTAAGTGGTGTGGTGCTCTCTACTGTGGCTTCAAAGTCCATGAATTGCAGAAGTGACTATCTTTTGCATTCCCTGCTCTGATGAGGTAACTAACTGTTAAACAACGGTTAACCAAACATCACTCTCCACAAATTGTCATCTTACTGAGCATATACTATATTGGAAACTCTTTTTATATTCACTTTTAATTTCTGGTTAAAAAATTTCTATTGAAGAATAAATACGGCGGAAACTAGCTTACTGATACTTTATTTATGTTGCTGAACACAGTTTTTATTTGCGGCCTCGTTTCAAAACTGCTGATTGCCTTTATAATATACTGGCTTGATTGAATAGCGCATTCGTAGCAAGAAACTGTTCTCGTATTCAGTAATTCTGCGTAAAATGGTTACCTCATTTGAGTTGCTCGTACTTTCTGCATGGCCTTTCATGATCCCTGCATGACAGTAGTTGTAATAATACTCTATTGGATGCATGAATACAAGGAAGAGAAACAAATCTTGGAAGGATTTTTTCAAACACTTTAGTAGTTTAGAATGTTAACTAACTAGAAAGATACGCAACAGCTATGCCGTTGAAGATACAAATGTCTTCGCATTCACACCTGTGACCCACACACTTATTTACTCCCTTATTGCATATGACTACCCTGCGGCATAAACATAGTTGTCGACAGTCCTATTCACTTTGTAAATTTACCGTTCACCGTTATGGTAGAAAACCCAAGGATAGAATTCTTTGGCACACCGAAACATCTGCCGTTGAAGCGTATTATTTCCGGCCATTAAATTAGCGCAGCAATGCCAATGGGCGTATTTTTTGTCGAAGAAAAAAATTGTTCCAAGGATTTGTGCCTCACATTTTACTCCATGTCTGTAACTAAATGAATTAAGGATTCAGATATAGTAATATATTTTATGTTACCCATATCTTTAATGAATCGATCTCTGTATTTTAGGTGTAGCATTGCGTGCTCGGTGTATACCCCATTAGCATATAAGCAATATCTATATGCGCTTTGCGTCTCCTGAATGGCCAAACATACTCTTATAATTTAACGATCGTGATATATTTTCATTTTTGCATGTGTTGGTTTACTTTTTCTCAAGTACAGTACTAAAAAATTGTTTGTGACGGTTGCTTGCGGTTTCGAGGAGCTTGCTTGGAGGCGCGGCTGTTAGCGTTAAGGACAGTTGAAGGTACGGTTAACATTATTTTACTTCTTGATGGGTGAGGTGCCGTGGGGGCGGCTGATCATGAGTCGGTCCTTTATGCTCTCGTGAGCATGCAAATGAAGGTAAGAGTAATTCTAAGTTATTCATTCGTCCCTTCTTCAAAGTTTATAATTTTTAATTTTGGATGTTGACTAAGGCGCATTAAACTCACACGAACGCTTGTTGGTCGTTAGGTTTTCGATGAAATTTAAACGATCGTCTCGTTGCATTTGATAATCATACTAATTTCAAGAATCATACATACTGTATATTGAAAATACTTTACATATGTGTGACATTTCACCACCAAAACCCAACTACAATAATAGAGGAGGTCCCTACGCCTCTTGGAATAACAAAATATCTAAAAATGAGGACTGTACGCAAGAAACGTGACCTGTACTTATGTCTTACATTGACAGACATAAGTACATTGACAGTATAGGGCTTTATAAATGACAGGAGCCCTATAAGTGAATCTACTTTTATTGGGCTTGTTTTCAAAACTATTGATATATTATAAATTTTATTCTGTACCTTGTATGTTTTATAAGTTTTGAGAACAATAAAGGAGTAAAGGTAGCCGCAGTAACTGTGTGAGGATTAACCAAAATCGTAAAGCCACATTGCTATTGCTTTGATGAGAAACATTTCGCAGCCTATGATTTAATTTACAGCTCTTTGGTAACAATTTTAATTAATCCTTGATTGTATACAGGACGCTATATCTACAGTAATAAAAAAGATGGCACTCTTTGCTAAATTATGAAACGTTTTAAACTATTTGCTACGCATACTCAGCGCTCAGCTTAGCGTTTATACCTGCATAAAGCTCTTTGTTGAAAATGCGAGACAGATGTTTTATTATAAACATATAATAGCAACAAGTTCTTTTTTATTACAGTAACTATAATGAACAACGATGGATTAATTGTGTATAATTTACGTTTTTCATTCGTACTATATCTAGAAAATTTGTCCACCCAGTCTCCCACTGCTGCTACAATACATTAGGTCGTGACTGCAGGCATTATGTATACGTACTATTTAAATATTTAGTAGCTCATTTTCGTTTTGGTTTTTCGCAGAGGAGGGACACGACAGCGGTGTGGACGAGACTACTCAGTCACAGGTATTGTATTTTATTCATTCATTTAATCTATTGTTTACCTGTAGTGTATCTTAGATTAACTTTCATTGCTTTCTTTGTTTGCAATATTTTCTTCGGACTTGCTAATTAGTGAAGAGGAGGGGGGGGGGGACGAATACCATACACTGCATAGTAACATATTTTATGAACTTAATCAACAGTTGCTTTTATCTTACTTGAGTACCTAGCGGTTCTTGCAAATAAGAAATACAGTGGATCTTCGAAAACACTGAACGATCGTAAACCAGTAAGTGTACTGTTACGATAGTAACAACTTTTCAGTCAACTGATGTAATTCAAGCTGACAAGAATAACAGTAGTTTAAGAGAATATCGATGGGCTTATCTTCCACAAGTCACATGGCGATGATAAACATTTTTCAAGCATCATTTAATATTAAAGACTGACCCATTTTGTGGATATGCAGATAGAGCTTTCCCATCCCCTTAGCATATCTGTTTTACATAAAAGTTAATTAATTAATTAGAAGGTGATACACCGACTCATCTTGTACTGTATTTTTTTACTCTTTGTAACACAAGTGGCTGCTCAAAAGTTTCTGTTTCTCGCATGCCCGTTGATCCAATGTGGGAACAACCCTGTGGATAGGTACCACGTTCACTTTCATAGGTTGTCATAGTCTCATAGTGAAACCTTCGTGACATTTTTCTTCTGTGCCTGCTTTGATTCCTCCTCTTTCCCCCTTCTACTGATGGTCTTTGTTCTGCGTTTCTTCTTCATTCCTAACGCTGTTCCCATGCCCGGTAGTCCTGTGTGCATGGGTTTCTTATTTTGCTCGATATAAAATATGTCCCTTGTTTTTCTTCCTTTTTTGAAAAGTACTATAGTGAATAGGGAATTTAAGACCTTGAATTAACCAAATTGCCTAATAGTTTAATAATTCTTCTATTCCTCTCACGATGCTCTATACCCCTAAAGTACTTCATCTCTGTCTCGCAGACCTTATCTTCCGTTACGTGGCAAGCGTCTCTTTGCTTTCTCTGAAAACTCAATAACTATATTGGGGCGAAACAAAGGTTTCCATGCGTAGCAAAAGATTAGCCTTATTTCACTAAAAACCATTTTTTATTTACCTAGTATGCTCTGAACATAGTTGTCGTTAACTGGAAAACACGTCTTCTGAACATTAGCATCTTTTCTAATGCTGTTGAAGTTATGCTGCAAGGCTGAAAATGAAATTTTAATAATTCTATCTATGGAATCGTTTTGACCCCCACTAGGTAGAGCTGGATAACGTTGGGCTTGTCATTTTTTTATTACTGCAATGCGGGTAAGGCAACCCTTTAGTACTGTTCTTGGTAAGATCAATTGGTGTGTCTGCAGTTACTGTTCAGTGCCATATTGCTGTACATGATCAGTTAAAAATAGAATTTATCTGTCCTAAGAGCCATGACAAGCATGGGAGGGAAACAAGCGCTCTGTATTGCGTTTGCTCTTGATGCTATCCCTGAACTAAAGTTAGATATTTTATTTGATAACGTACGGTGGTATTTCCTCCTTAAGCGGTAATGACAGACTCATTCTAGGTATACCTACATTCCAAAAGAGCAACCACTTTTGACGCTCATAGCTCTTTCTTTCATACCGATACGTGTACGTTGAACATTCATACAGTGCTGCTCCTACGGGAGAGGCTAATTAATTCATGAAAGAAATAGTTGATTGCAATTTATGATTCTACTTTTTATCTTTTGTGTTGTCAGTGAAGTTCTTAGTGATGTGCCTAAATTATTATTGTTATCCAATATATATATCGTACTTGCCTTGTTTTCTCTTTCATATATTTTATGGAATTTGTCTTTTGTCTCTTTTTTTATATTTTGTAGAGTACTGTGAGATAAAGATCTAGGTTGCCGTTGTACACCCTCGAATTCGTGCATTTATATGAAGGCTGGTTCAATTAAGTTGAATCTTGATTAATGTGAGGTGCTTCGAAAGTTCCCTAACTGACATTTGAATTTTAAGTGAAAGTTTTTTGTATTAATTTTTTGAATACTTAATAAACTAATGTCATATTTAAATTGTTTAAATTTGAATGGGGAGTCTTCTCGAATGTCACATTGTTTTTGTAATTTCTTATAATTATATTTGAACACCTCATCCTAGAATCATTCCTCGTGGAAATTATGCTGCTATATTAATCATTATTAAGTTATTCCAGTTAATCCTTATCAAGGGATTTGTTACCTTGTAATATGTATTATCTACTGGCAGCTCTCATTCCTAGACTTCCTAAAGACAAATTCGACTCTTACGTCTACTGTCACGAGTTTCATCGTACTAATAGTGGTTTCTAAACTTACAAGCAACAACAACAACCTTTACAGCAAGTACTATTCGTATTTCTCATTGCCAGTTGCCATTTCTAAACTCGCAAGCAACCAATTTGACCTTTGCGTCGAGTGCTACTAACTTGTATTTCTCACTGGCGATTTTGCTTTCAAAACTACGAGGCGAAGCCTTTCTGCCAACTGCCAGAAATCCAATATCCTTCTCTCATCCTCAATAGCCGAAAGTGTGGCTCTGCTGCAGGCAATTGATGCCCCTGGCGCTAACGCCAAGACCTTTATTGCCAGGCTGCAAAACCTGCAGAAATTGGATTGTTTTCGCTCATAAGGATGAAGAAAAGTTCACTTTATGTTGCGGCTTCGTCGTTATTGTGAATTTTTGCGGCTAGGGCAGTAAACCAGCGACTGGCTTTGTCCTGATAGAAAAGGCGTGGAAATTGCTGAAAGTATTGCTTACTATAGCACCGTGCACGTCGATGGTGTTAAGTGTGTGAAGTTAGTAGGCTTTATTATTGATCACAGTATTCGCTTCCTTTTCTGTATCGGAAATTCTTACAGTGGTTTTATGCCTAAATCGAAAAAAAAAATTCTTTCCACCAGTTTCTATTAAGTATAAGTCTTAGCAATAGGTTGGTAGAATGAGCAGTACTTTAGTAAAGGAAGCCTGTTAACTGACCAGAGGAGTTGTTTTGCATACTGTTGAACTGTAAATAAAGAAACTACACAATGGAAAGGGACCTTCGTAGGAAATCTTGCACATTTTTTCGGTTATTGAATAAGCTATACCTTTTTTGTGCTTGTGTATTCAATAAATGGTGATTCTGTACAACAGACGTCTGCGCGGTATGAAGCCTCAAAAGTCTGTTCCCAAGAAAAGAGCACGGATTTCTCCAACAACAACAACAGAAATAGAAATGAAACCCTCAGTACCGCTGGCTCGAATGTTCTACGTTATCAAAGTGGCAAGAAACTGGTCAGTCTTGAGTCCACTTCTGCATCTGTTCCTGCGAATGGCAACAATCCCGTGACGATCCAATTCCGGACGGATTATCAAAACGCCAATGTCTCACCTCGCGAAGAGGATTCCAGTGCAACAGGCGCGGATTCCGGTGTGTCTTCTAAATCTTCTCCCGATCAGGAGAAAGTGAGCGCCAGAAGTAAGGACACTCCTGGGAGTCGCCTGCTGCGACGCCTATCCGTTAGCAAGACTAACGACTCAAAGAAACTAAGTGGCGGCAGCGAGCCAAAGCAAAGAGATGCAAGCACGGCTAAGAAGTCGCCTCGTAAGTCGAGTGGCTTCTTTTCAAACTTGTTTTCCAAGTCCGCCGCAAATGAGGATAAGAAAACCAAAGAAAGCAATGGAAATGCTAACGTTGAAGACAGAGAAACCGTCGTTGTGGCTGCTCCGTCCGAGTCTCTTCCGAAATGTGCCGAGGAAAGACCTGCTCAGTCACTGGAAGACGGATCTACGAAGCGGCAGGTTTCCGTTGAAACATTTGCAGATGTAGATAAACATCGTAAAATTTTTGAAACCGGTATAAATCAGTCTGCTGCGCAACGATCAAGCCATTCGAATAATGGAACAAGGGGTACAACGGCTTATGCTGTCTCCACGTCTGGTACTGAACATATCGGACCGCACTCCTATATGTCTCATCAACATCGTACCTACAAAACTGGCATTTCAAAAGAATATGGACTTGTAAGCCGCAAGAGTATCACTGACAACGTAGATATCGTGTCCCAGTCTGCCTATTTTGAGCAGACTCGCTCAATCCCTTTCGATAAATGCCGGAATGGATCGAAGCCATTGAAAAGTTACAAAGCGCCGACTACTGTTGCTGTGTCTAAGTCGCCTGAGATTGTGAGTGCAAGTAGTTCTTCTGAAGTAAGTAAGCCAACTCGCTGCGCTCCTACAGTTTACAGTCTCCTGTCTTCTCCAAGGCTATCCCGAGAATCGCAACGCGATCCTGCTGCTTCCACCACGGCCAAAGTTTCTGTCGAGAAAGAAAACACTCGTCGCGCTAAAGCTGAAAATGATACTGAGAGTATGCATGATGTCAAGCAAGCAGCTAGCGCTTTTAAGGCCGTCGACCTTGCTGCAGGTCGTATTGGAACTCCCGAGGGAAATGGTGGCCCGTTCCACAATATATCGCGTTCTGAAGGCAAAACTTCGACCTTCAATTTTTCGGCTAGCAAGGCTAGTCGAGCAGAACAAAAACATTCTTCGAAGTCCGCTGCAAAACCCGAGGCGAAGCCTAACTTCGGTCTCTCTGTTCAAGAAAAGCAAAGCTCAGACACCTCGGAAACCGCAGGGGCAAAAACGTCCCAAAAGGGCGGAGAAAATCCACAGTCTCAAACGTTACCTAATCAGTCGCGAAATGCAGGCGAGAAGAATAACAAAACTGAGGTGGCTTTTATCCGACGATCGGGCATTGTGAAAGAAGTGAGACCTTTGTTCGAAAGCCAGAAAAGTAAAGAAACTCTCAGGGAAACTACATCTGCCGGCAAGGAAAAACAAACAGGATGTCTCTTCCATGCTGTTAGTGGAATTGGGCTGCGCGAGAACGGTAAAACTGTAGACCCTGCCAAGTCGGGGTCACGTGACGCTGCGAAAAAAGAAGTCACTGAAGTGTGTGTGCGCAAAACCATGTACAGGGTGGGAGGGAAATCTGCAGCTGCTCTTCCTCGCCACAGCTGTGTCAAATCTCCGTCATCGACTTCGCTGCTCTCAAAATCAGTTCCCCTTTCACAGAATGGATCCATTAAAACCCGAGCTTCAGCCACGAATTCTGAAAATTCCAACCCAAACTCAAAACTTCAAACTGATAAGAAACTGATCGCTTCCGGGAGTTCAAAGAAAGAAGTTGCCGATTTGTCCAAGTCGAAAAAACTCACCGCAGATGGTGGGCCGAAAGTAGCGGGTTCTGAGGAAACTCGTACCTTGAGCAACAGCAGCAAACTTTCTTCCTCGCGTACAACTTCGGAATCTACTGACTCTTCTAACCCCGATAACGGCAAATCTTCGAAGAAAAAGAGGCGCACGCTCTCCGTAACTAGCTATGAGCAGTTGAGCTCCACGAAGGCGTTCCGTCTCCGCAAGTCCCGTTCTGCCTCAAGGGTTTGTCTGCAGCAGTTTGCTAGCAATGTTGCACTACATCACTGTTATGTAGAACGATCCTGATCACGAACACTGGTATTCTAGGTAAATGTTTGACGGAAGGGCCAGGAAATCTGTAGTTTTGTCATCAGTGACTGTCTTCCATAGAAGACAGCAAAGTCCATTTAGAACAGTCCTTCTCCTGAATAGAATCGTGGAGCTCTCAATAGTAACAAAACTTACCTCCCTCGCAGATATCATTGTAAAAATATCGGTTTTAAAAGCTGATGATGATGGTCACTGGTTCCACTATGTTGATGTCATTTGTGTAAATATTTATGTGTATGTTAGAATTTGCATTCATCATTTTTGTCGGATATGTACGAATGAAAGGCAAGGTAGTATTGATTATTGCGTAATGTTAGTTTCACTGTATGAGACTGTTTTATTCGAAGTTTCACCGATTTGCTTGCTGTTAACTGACATTACACTTTCATAAGGGAATCTGTTGATAATGTTTACAGGATCCTCTCTCACAAATATTTCACGCCTAGTAATACTCTATCAGTAATATTTAGTATTGTTGAAATATGAATAGCCGACATGAAAGAAGTTTTTATTACATGATTCAAAATGGCAAATGTTTGCCTGATTTGCTGATTTTGTAGAATCCATGCATGCCTTTTGAATTTATCAAAATCTAAGTTTTATGGCACGCAGTCTGTTAAATGTACAGTAGAACAAAAGAAATACAACGCGGTTACGTGATTTGATCAAGGGGGGGGGGCGGGCACGGCTCAATTGCAGCACGGGAACTGCTACCAGAATAATATTACTGAACGAGCACACATTTATACGCTATTGACATTATAAAATCTGTTATCTTGACTTTTATTTAATCGATTAGCCCGAATGTTTATCGCTTTCGTCATTTAGAATAATTATAATCAGTATAATACGGAAATTGATATCTTACAGCCTCACTTCGAGCTGCAGTCGCTGGACTGCGTATGTACGCCCACTAGCATTGATATGTGCCTCATCCTACAAGTGGCAAGTCTGAAAATTATTATTCACATAAAGTTCCTGTAGAAACTTGGCCTAAGCGCTTTTTTCTATAAAGGATATTGGACTTCTGACGTAGAGTATATCGTGTAACTGGAAACCAGAGTTTTTTAGAGTAATTTTTTCTCTTTTTACTAAAATTGTGTTTTTTTAACTTTACAACTTGTATATTCGTAAAGTCGAAGAGTATACTAAAAACCTACCGTTGTTGCCTCTGCTCTTAAAGTTTAATTAGATACTTTTGAACACCCAAACGTGACTGTGAGGTGATGCTAAAACAAGCTGTTCAATTTTCAAAGTAATTTGTATCATACTTAGAAAAATGCTGATGCGACACGTGTGTAATTAAAATTGTCCATATTGAAACGAATCGGTCTCGGTGTTCTTTTGCCATTTTTTATTTGTGTCGCCGTCATTTGTTCCTATACTGTTATGCAGTTGGCACTTCGTTTCCAGTTAATAGATAGAAATTTTGTCGCAGATTATATAAGCGTTTTGTGCAGCCCAGTTTCGTGTACTGTCGTCGGTTCGTTGTCATAGAATAAAAGCGGGGAATTTTTGTGCGGAATGAAAATTAACGTATTTTCAAGTCAAGGTACGACGCCACTTCTTCGCATGGACACTCGTGTGAATACTTATATATCTATGAACACTTTCTTATAGAACATGTTGTACCTATCATGCAATGTTCCAGAATTGTGAAACTCATTTTCATGTAAAGTAATGCACCAAGTCTTAGAGCAAAGGCACTAATAACTTACCGCCATGAACTCTTATTTTGATATTGACGAGCGCAAAACCCCAAACTTAATAGAAAAAAAGAATTTTTGGAGAACTTTAGGAGTAAGGGTCATGGCAAGAAATCTTACAAACACTGAAGATTTGTTGGTGAAATTGCTCGAGGAATTTCCAGAAATAACTAAATAGGCTTGTCAAAAACTTGTAGTTGGTGTAGTCGAAGATCTGCAGTTGTTTTCAAGAACTAGGGTCTATTCACTAAATATTGATTTGGTAGTGCGTGTTCTAATTTATTTGACGATAAATGTTCAAAATTCTCCTTTTTCCCTAAATTTTGGACATAGTAAAATTACTATAAATTTCATATATCTGTAACTTTTTCCTACGCCTCAATACTTATTTAAATTTTAGAAATTTATTATACTAATGATATGGAGTATTAAATGTTTGAATTTCATGGTTGCACCGTCGATAAATCAAAAGAAATAAAATTTTCTAATTTTATCCTTCGTTTCGGACACAATTGTAAGTTACCTCCATTTTCATTGCTCTTTTGTAATCTTTCGCCCGAGAGTAATCCGTCGACGAAAACTTGCATATACACAAATAAATAAATAAATAAATAAATACGTGTATTGCTAGTGCACTCCATACCGCCCTGCTCCGCTACTGCAATCCCCTCTATTAAATGCAGCATCGGATGGGAGTGTTGCTCCAGTGCGATATCCCCGCCAAAAAATACTAATATTCTCGCTAGCCCTCGCCTTTTACATTGTTTTTATTAGCGACCAGACGGGCTGTCTCCCTCGATCGGACTCAATACACTTCCTCATAAAAGCAGCCTCTGCCGGGGACCAGTCGGGATTTCGATACAGAACTTCTTTCTTTTCCTACCTCTAGAAACTCTTCATTTTTCTGATTTTCTTTTCGTATCACTAAATAAAGCTGTTCATTGGTTTGGTTTGGTTTTTAGTAGCTCGTTCTTTATATATGTTCGTATGTTATGCACAATAATTCATCAGTTTTTATCGCCTTATATTTCTTATAGTAAGCTGGAATATATTGCAATGTTACATTTTAGAAATTTTTTACTTCTCATTCAATTCAGTAGTGTATTACCGCGCATTGTAAACTTGATTGCTAGTTCCTGTAGTTTGTTTGTACTTTGTGGCTTTCTATCGAACTTGTGCTTGCTGGCTATGGGTGTCATTTTTAATTCAACTTGAATAGTTTTCATTGGGAGCATTCAACACCTTGATAGCGAAATAGTTTGGCAAATGTAGTATTTTCCCATATATATATATATCGATGAATATGACTGGTTTATGTACATACTTGGTCAGCACGCTGTTATTTGTTGCACTTTGTATTTTAAGCTAATATATTATTTCCGTAAGATGTTTGAAGATGTCAGGTCGGACTAAAAGTTTGCTGCTTTATGAGAGAGGAATTTTAAATTATTTAAGTTTATGTTATTATATATATACATTTATGTTATTAAATGTAGCACTGTGAGTTGTTTGTAACCTTTTAGTTCAAATTATTAATGTATCATTCATGATTTTTCTGCAATATATGGGACGCGCAACAACTTTTCCTGAGAACGTGTGACAACGTGTTGTGAATCTTTGCTTTTTATGACACTCTCAAGACACCATTTTTGGATAAGTGGATCCTCTGCCATGACGTTAAACGCCAGCCATCGTGGAAAAAGCGAGAATGGCCAGTTCAGCAACTGAGAGCCTGACTATCCCAAAAAGATAAAGTTCAACATATGATGGCGTATCAAAGCTGCTTTGATCCAAAAGCGACCTTCTTTTGTCGACAGACAGGGAGTCATCTTCCATCGTGATAATGGTCGCCCACACACAGCGCTGCTGACCAAAGCTTTCTCTAAGAGAATTTGATTGGGAATTTTTGCCCCATCCTGCATATTCTCCTGTCATAGCTCCCTCGAATTATCCCTTATTTCAAGGATTACAGAACCATTATGATGGCCTTACGTTGACATGAGAAGAGACTGAAAATGAGTTAGATTCTTATTTCGCATCAAAACAAGTAAAGCATTTATAAGCTCGCTCTCAGATGGAATTAAGTTATTGATAGCAAAGGACGTTATTGTTATGAATAGAATTTTTCCGAAATACACAGTTTTTCATACTAAATAGAAACTTTTAAATCGGCAAAAACTTTTGCACCGACCTGATAGGGGCTCTAATTTCGTTGCTGTATTCTATGCCTAGTAGTTTTGTTTCACAAAGTACACGCGTATCATAGACTTTAAACTAATAATGGACATGTAGGTTTAATGTTTCGAAACTGTTGTAAAGTACGAACCTTAATTTCTGGAAAAGTGATCCCATAATGGTGGTGTATCTTAATGGACTGACAGCGAACATACTGCAGACCATTTTTATAATGATGCGTGAAACGAAATACAGTTGTCTTCGTGTTCTGAAGTGGTTCGGAATAATCATCTTTGTCAAATTTATTCCATACACTCAGTTTCAGTGTAATAGTACTTTCTCTAAACTGCCACGCATGTATCATGTTCTCTGCATTAATTGTTGGTGAAAAATACCGTTAAAACTTGCTAGTAGATTGAGCAGTAGTGTTGATTTGTATATAGCAGTTTTGCTAGTCCTTTTTTATATTTCGTGTACTATATGACCTTATGTGGGGATATGGTATTATTTCGTGCGCTTACGATTGCATTACTTATTTGACTCAAGTAAACTTCACTTAGTCCTAGCAGGGATGAAAATGCTAGTCACTTACTCGTTCTTTGCCTTAGAGGACCGTAACACTAAGTTATATGACACCGGATTATTCTCCTTTAATCTAAAAATTTAATTAAATGAAGTTGACCAAGCGAACCTGTAAACTCTAGGTAATACTTTTTTTTTACTTTTCAATTTTTTTTTTATTTATTGTTGCAAACATGCCAAGAAGTGAATAACCCAAACATTCAGCATGGGAGTAGTAAAATAATTCCAAGAAATTTCGATGCACCAACAAGTTTTTCTAATCAGAAAACTTGTTCGATGCTTTCCTAGAAGGGTTAAAATGATATCATTGATGCTAATAATTGCTATAAGGATGATTCCAATGATGAAAATATTACCATTATTGCTAAGAATTATAACAGTTTCAGTTTGAAAATACTTTCGTGCCGAGTTACTGCTTTCCTCTCGATATAATGGCGTTTCTTTGGATCCGTGAGTGTTGACGTGGGTAGGCTTTGACCCAGATTATAGCAAGAATACGAACAACATCAATAATTAAGATAATAGTAACAGTAATAATATCGTGAATTGATGTTTATGCTGCTGTGCAGAATGGCGAGAGTGCATCACCCCCAAAGGGAGGACGCGTGTCCCCCCGCAAGAGGCAGCCCCGGTCCGTGGATCCCTCCCCCATGAAGAGGGCAGCCCAGCCTACTGCTGCCTCCGTCGAGAGAAAGAGTGAGTGTTTTGGCTCGGGGAGTTGCTGCTGATCTTTACAAGGAAATAGAACCTTCAGCAGGAAATTGTAATATTTGAAGTACAGCCCCTGTCCCGAATGAATGTACAGTAGTAGTGAGTTACAGTTTTCTTCTTAAGACCGTTGCAGACGATAGTCTTTTGTCCCGTGTATTCACTTCACCGCGTTTGAATGCATTGCTGTGTCTGAGTAAACAACTAAAAAGAGCACTGTTTTTTGAGACGACATTCGCTAAAATTTTGAAATGACACACTGCCCTAGTGACACGGGCTAAGCCAATAGAATACGACGGTAAACATTTTATCCAAAGTTTTGGTAGACACACAGTCGTATTTGCAGGTACAGTACGAAATATTCAAACGCGGTGAAGTGAGAACACAGGACAAAAGACTATCGTCTGCAGCGGGCTTTGGAAAAACATTAATATGACCATGATTATTTATGCAAGTTAGTATGGATATAATGTCATAAACTCTTTCAGTATTTTGTTTCCATTCATATTCTAACGGTACGCTTTGATAATGCCTGAGTATTTTCTCACAGCACGAACTTCATTCTTATACCTACTTATCTTTACTGAGGAAAAAATGTTCTGGCCAAAATACTCAGTTTTCCGGTAAAATTATCGAAAAATAGCATCCACTTTTTTACCCTTTTTTTTAACCGACGTGTTTTTCGATGCAGATTACGAATCTGAAATCTGTTTGTGGCGGTCGGCTCTACTTTTGAGATATATGACTTTGAAGTTCCCATTGTTTTCCTATGGGACAAAATACCCGGCGATGGCAGTGTAATGAAACACCTTTTAAATAGATGTTTTAACCTAACCTATCCCCCAACCCTAATCCCCGGTTTCCCATGGGGTGCCCCATTATCGCAAGTTATTCAATATAAATGAATAAATGGGGTACAAAATGGAAAAAAATTGTATTTCTAGGTCCGACTGCCTAAAACGGTTTTCAGATTCGTAATCTGCATCGAAAAACACGTCTATTAAATAAAGGGTCAAAAAGTTGGATGCAATTATTCGACAATAATACCAGTTTACCTTGTGCGCATGCGTGAAGATTTTTTTTGTCCTTGTAAATAACGAAGTGATTTTAATTTGCCCCTCTGCCTGCAACTGGCAGGCTTTGAAAAATTAAATAGTGTAATGTGCTGTGTTCTCTGATGATGTGATGGTTTTTCGAAGTCCATTGCATATATATACTTGCGTGTCTAAACATTGGCCTGATTACCGTCTTTGCAGGCTATTAGCCTCACTCCCTATCGCGTATATAGCAATCTAATAATCCTTTAGATTAACATACAACATTCCTCGACCCTCAACCCCCTTAAAATTTGTTCCTTCGTGCTACTCTTGGCTCTTAAAGAGATTAAATACATCGCTGTTGTGTGGTGCGCCTAACGAATGCCGTGGGAAATCTCATAATGGTAGTACGGAAAGTTGCAATTTATGTGTCATGTTAGTGTATTTGGTAGACATATATGCCAGTGAAGAATTTATGAGGCATCCTCATGTTTCATTGATAATACTTAGTTTCGTTACTAATTTGATTATGAAGGATACGCAGGTCATCAGCCAACTCAGATGATCACATGAGCTCTCTCGGCTTGCATACTGTTGAACTTACTGAACTTAACAGTTCTTCTTCCCTTCGGAGAGATATGTAGAAAAAATTTTTTTAGCAGTCAAGCGTCACTCGTGATGTAAATTTCAGTTGTCAGTCGAAATTTTCTCGCTCCAGCATAGGTTGTTTCGTCGGGGAGAATTTTGTTAGAGAAAAAATTTTTGAAACGTAGTTTTACTGCACTGTGAACAACATATGTATTTTTCTTTGAAAATCTATCTAATTCGCTCATCGTGAACGCAGAAAAATTAAAGTATTGATGTAGGAAGAAAACCACGATTGCGATCCATAGGAGGGCTGTAAGAAACTGTAGATATCTCGATTTCTTGGATTTGGAGGTCGGCATAACAAAAAGTGCACTCAGTTGTGAGGTTTATTGTTACCATCGTCTGGAACCTGGCCTTATTTTTGCCTGTCGGTGTTGAGCAGAACATGGCAGGATAGTCAGGCTCCAACCTCACCTAATTTTCCCCTATATGTTGCCTAGTGTGATAAAATATGGACAGATAAGTACACGTTGGCCTTTATTATTGTGTTTAGGTGTTGCCAACTTGTGCAAAATACTGTCTAATCACACCTGTCTCTCAATTAATTATTGCACTTATTGGCTCAGCGGATAATTTTTAGCTATCTTCATCTTAGCGTAACCGCATTGTTATTATTTAGCGCTTCATTTGTTCTCAGAAGTTCCTATGAACAAAGTCGAAGTTGGCAAGTCTGCAAGTCCTAACTTGAAGGTTGTCAAGTCCAAGATTGGCTCTCTGGACAACACGAGCTACCGACCTGGCGGTGGTAGGGTTAAGATCGAGAGCAAGAAACTTGATTACTCGAAGGCCTCTAGTCGAATTGCTGCCAAGAATGAAGAATACAAACCTGGAGGAGGCGACAAGAAAGTAAGTGTCCAGAAGGACAATATTTGTCTGTTTACTCTCTTCGGAAGCATGGCATAGACCATAGGTATGCGTTACTTAGCTACGCCAATCCTATGTTATGGTATGCAGCGCCCCCGGGAATCCCCAAAGCTTACATTAGCTAGGCCTTTTGGGACATTGTCTTTCGTGCCCACTTTGCTTCCTCTCATTTTTATTTACTTACTGGTGATGTTTTGTTCTGTTCTTCCTCTTCTTTCCCAACATGTTTTTCCCACGTTCGTTGATCCTGTGTTGGAACACCCTAATGTGTGGGTTCCATGTTTTATAGATACACTAAATAACCCCTCTTTTTCGCGAGGCTGTATTGCCCCTGTTGGCCCGTGCGTCTTTCTAAACAGTCGCTAAATCGATCCTTGCAGACAAACTAAAGTCCATTCGAACGCCCACACTCCGCTGGGCTATGCACCATCACCCGGATGCACAAACACATTAGCCCAGAACAATGCCAAAAAGTGTCCATTCAGATTCGCACACCCGCTAGGGTGTGCACCACCAGCCGGACAGAACAAATTCGATAGCGCAAACAGACAAGAGACGCGCGCTGTTACCAATACAATCCCTCGTCCTTTTGCGGCACCGGGGGGGGGGGCGGTAAAGAAAAATCCACTGAGGCATTTATATATTCTCGTTCCTTACGCTACCGTGGCATTTCTAGTTATTTTTACGTAGTTTTTGTCTCGACCCCAACGTGTTGTTTCTTCTCTGAAGATTTTGGCTGCTAATTTTGCTAGCATTTTTGTCTTTCCTTTTTTTTTATTTAAAGTAGAGCAAGTAATTTAGTATCCATTGAGAAAAAACTGAACTCCTTTGAGAGTCGTTTCTATAGCGGGAACACTACATCTCTCTCGATGATAAGTAACTCTGTAGTAACACCACTATACTCGCTGTAGTTACCCTACTACTCGCTATAGTTACCCTACTACTCGCTATAGTTACCCTACTACTCGCTATAGTTACCCTACTACTCGCTGTAGTTACCCTACTACTCGCTGTAGTTACCCTACTACTCGCTATAGTTACCCTACTACTCGCTGTAGTTACTCTACTACTCGCTGTAGTTACTCTACTACTCGCTGTAGTTACCCTATTACTCGCTCTAGCTGCCCTACGAGTCGCTGTTTCTACCCTAGGACTCGGCACATTTGTTATCGATGTTTACTTTACAGATTGAGTCGCAGAAGCTGAAGTGGAGCGCCCAGAGCAAAGTAGGATCGATGGACAACGCAACACACAAGCCTGGCGGTGGAGTGAAAAAAATAGAAAGCCAGAAGTTGACTTTCAAAGCCCAGTCCAAAGTCGGATCCCGCGACAATATCAAACACAAGCCTGGCGGCGGCGACGTGCAGGTAAGATGCCGGCGCATCATATTTGTAAACATCAGCCGGTGTGAGCTCCTCTATGTCGGTAGAGATTTGGTCGTTGTATGTCCGGTGTGTCTTGTTCGAATAAATTTCTTTTTTAACCCCCATTTGGTTGCCTTAAACTTAGCTAGGGCTTTGGGACGTCTGTCTTTTATGCCTACTTTGCTTCCTTCCACTTCCACATTCCTACTGATGATGCTTGTTCCATGCTTCCTCTTCTTTCCCGACGTGCTGTTCCCATGAGCGTTGATCCTGTGTGAAAACACCCTCGTGTGTTGGTTCCACGTTTCTAGTGACATAACGTATGTCATTTATTTCTTCTTTTGTTAGATCTTTTCTGAGGTGAAGACGGAGGCTTAGACTATTGTATTCAGCATAATGATATCTCTCCATGTCGTCTGCCGCGTGTCAGCAGCTTTCCTTCCAAAACTAAGCACAATTATTCCAGGTTTCATATATCAGAATCAGTATATATCTATGCGCACTGCATTTACTTGCAACGGTACTCTTTGTTCTAAGAACGGAGCCAATGCAAAGTTGTTCCCATCCTTCTTAGCTAAAATCGTTATTTCCTGTATCATGTTTTTTTGCATTTATACCCTGCATTATTTGAATTTGCTGACAAATTTTTAGAGAATATTATTGTTGTAAATCTGCATTTAAATAAATTACTGTAGTGGCTGCCGCCTCTATTGAAGCTTTATTCCTCAGGCAGTTTGTTTTGCAGATAACTTTCAAATACACAGTATCAAATGTTCTGGGTTTGTTTATATATTTTGTGTTACATTTTTATTCGATTTTTTAATTTCGCTTTTTCGTTATCTATGGAACGGTCCATGTTACTCACCAAAACATTTGTTCATGTAAGGAAAAAAAGATAATATGATTTATTTTAATATTAACACTTTTTTTTTGCCCTTTCAGCGCCTCTACTTCGTGCTCTGTTGATTATTTTCGCCATTAATAAAAAATAAATTTTCCCCTGATTACAGGAACACTTTCTTTGGCAAAATGCAATGCTGCTATTTCACTGTTTCTCAATCCCAAACACTTTCTCTTTTCCAACAACGTCTCCGCTATTGAGCAGAGTAATAAAGTAAGTTCTAAAGACACCTGCCTGTAGTTTTGTGTCTGTATGGTTTGTGCAGGTAAAACTTGCCTAGTTATTCATATTTGGCAACGGAATTCTTCAACCAAAGTATGTGACACTCTGCGATATTCTTTACAATTGTCACATATGTAAGTTAAGCCTACACCTGCCTGTAGCTTGCTCTGTGTCTACTGTGCCTGAATGGGTAAAATTTCGTAATCTTTAGAATTTAACAGAGGAATGTTTCATACAGAGTATGCGATATGATGTTCGTCTCACTTGTCATACATGTACATTTGCCTAACGTTCGAGCGCAACGAATATGTATGCCGTGAGTAAGATTGGGAATGCGGCTTCACGTATAGGTGTGCTTGTTGTTATATATCTACTGCAGTTTGTAAATGTATGTGTAATGGCTCTTTTTATGACCAGAGTGTGTACGTAAATGACAATGATCACTGATATAAGCCATGTTAGAGGTAGTTTAGCCCATGAGTATTGGTGCAGAAACGAGTTGGAAAACTTGAGAACAGAACGTAATTCGGCAGCTGTTCATCCATGGGTATCTCACTCACTCGTGCGACGCAGCATGAGTGATGTGTTCAGTTAACTCACCTGCATCGAGATCATTCAAGCTGCTGAGATTTGACTTGTCTGAAACTTTAATCATGAATTTTTGATTCGCCTCTTTCGATCGCGCGTGTCGCGCTGGAGACCGAAAGGTGTCAATCGTAATCGAACCTCCAAATGGAGCTGCGAAGTATCACTGAGAAAAATATTTACAACTGACTGGAATGCCTTGCACGGCCGAATACAGATCCCGATAATAAATTCCGTACCAATAGTTCCTCGTGAGCTGTTCACCTGTGCATGAATTGTATGAATATTCCATTTCTACACAATAAAAATGCAGTGCTGTCCTAAGTGTGGCTTTTACTCATGGGCTGAACTGACCGCTTACACATCGCATTGCACATCGCACGTATTACTTGAGCAATTCATAATGATAATAATGCTACACCTCCTGTACTTGCCGCCATCTCTGTTTCATTCTTCACGATGTCTTTCACTGAATTTTTTTTTTTGTGGTCTGTGAAGCTGCTCATGGTACCAAGAACGTACTGCAAGTCCTCGCAATGGGTCAAATTTTTTTTATGCATTTTTCAGTATAAAATTTTTAGTTCCAGGTGTTCGATAGTTGTACTGGTGATTTACAAGTACATGTATAGGTACGTACTCATTATTCAGAAGTACGTATATTGTTACGTATTGATGATGCGCATGTACATGTATCGAACACTTGGAACTAAAAATTTTAAACTTTATAAAGAATTGCATAATACGATATGACCTATATCCAAAATTCCTGAATAAGTACCTTGCAACATATTGATAATATTACGTTAGTACTCCTATTGACAGTCGCTGTGCTGTTCTTCCTTTCTTTCCCGAGTTGCTGATTCCCTTGCGCTATGTAACTTCGTGTATGGTGTCCCGATTTTCTCCACGTACTTCGGGTCTCGTTCTGTTCATCTCTTGAATCACAGTATGAGTGACTAACATGGCTTAAATAACATGATATTAACGCAATACATGTATTCCTGCTAGAAGCTCTTCTCCCAGTCATTGATATAAGAACGCAGAATCATATACGTGATTGAAGACCCAGTGATTCAGTTTCCACGTTTCGTAACGGAGTTCTGAATTTAATATACGAAATTTCCCACAGCACATGTACCACGTTGGTGCAAAGTACGGCATAACAAGCTATTACTTCTGTGATGACTCCTTTTCGACGAGCACTGTGCAAACGACACTGTAACTTCACCATGTGTTAATTTGTAGTGCATTTCACTGTAGTATTGTTGACTTCACCCGCACTCAGTTCTTCCCTAAAATGGGCCGGCCATTTTAAATTTCTGATCGTCTCCAAACAGTATTTCATGCTAGAACAATTCATTACCAGAGAAAAGGTATTTTCGCTCAATAACTTTTGGATCACAATGTTATTCGTTATAAAGAAAAAGGTTTCATTTTTCATGCTTCAGCTTTTGGTTTGTACTGCAGAATCAGGACAGAAGCCTCGCTATTTCCTCTGTATTGCCACAGTATCATTACAGTAAGAGTACAAGTTGAACTTCGTAGCCGGTATAGGACGTACGCGACGAAATCGTCCTGAGAAATCAGATGTAGTATATTTATTTGTAATTTGCTACTGATACAATTACGGGCATCAAAGTCACCAGCTGTGCGTTGATTTCAGAACCCTTTGACTCTCACTTCCGTGCTGTAGTTGAAAAGTTCAAAAACTAAAACTCTAATAATTCTGATTTAGAGACTCACTGATAGGAGACATTGACTCCTGCCAGAAATGATTCTTATAGTACATGAATTTCTGTAAGAACGCCTGAGTAGCAACTACAGGGGTTAAACAAAGAGTTATATATTATAATTATAGGGGCCATTTTCCAGGTTTGATTGCTAACACTGCACCGTTTCTCGTAGTTGATTTGACCTTACACATTCCTTAACGTGTTTTTAATATTTCAATTAATAACGCGACCTCTGAATTATCCAGTGCATATCTTCCACATTCTAAGTGCATGAAGTGCCTAAAATTGTAGCTGAAATTTGGTAAATTCACAGTGAGAGAAAAGGGTGAAGTGAAATCAATGTTTCACAGCCTCATCACACCGATATATTCTAGCAACATTGTTAAGTAGACCGCACCTCCTCACAGTAGTATGTTTGTTGGCCTCTGGCAGATACAAGAACAAAAGCTTGACTTCAAACAATCCGCCAGTAGCAAAGTTGGCTCTTTGAATAACGTCACACATCGACCTGGTGGCGGCGACAAAAAGATATTTGACGACAAGGAATATCTTCGTCAGAGAAGCAACGAGTCCAGATCTCCTTGTAAGACTCCTTCCAGTGTCCCTGGATCCGAGTGTAGCGCTTCCAGGCCTGAGGTAAGTGCATCGTAACTTTCTAGCGCCTTACTGCGAGTCAGCTTCTTGTACTTCATACCTGCATCAATAAAGCAGGGAAATCAAGGCTGCTCCTCGCTGTGGTGAGTTTGATCTACGTGCTTTTGTGCAGCACTTTGAGACCTGTCCTCATTCTGTGTTATATTTCAGAATTTTATAACTACCACCCTCATTAGCAACACGTAAACACAGAAAGAAATAGGTGAACAATTAGAAGAACTATTTTTCCTCGTGAGTGGAGGTATTCATTTCTTGCTTATACAGAACTGTTAGAAGTATTACAAAGTGGAAACTTCAACGAACTTTAGGATTTTCTTTTCTTCAGCTCTTGCACGATTTTCGTTTTGAATCTGTCACGTTTGAAAACAGATGAATTGCAGATTTCAGTGAGGCATTTTTAGGAGCGGTATGAAGTAGGAATTTTAGTATTTTGAAAATCAACATGGTGTGACCAACACTGACAGGTTGATTTTAGCTGTTGCTAGTTGTTATTCACTATTAAAAGTTTTGTGGTGGATTACAGCTCATTACTTTCTATTTCAGAGTCCTGAAGGCACGAACCCCGCTTCTCAGGTAATGATGTCACATCGCTTGTAGGATCTACTGCTTGAAAAGGTCTCTTCTGATCGTACTGTACGATCGAGATCATCTGATTCACTTAGTTTTAGCTTGACTGGAACTTCAGTTCCACTCCTCAGGGAGTATAGGATGGGCGGTAGGTCATAGGGTTTAGTTAGCTAGATTCGCCCATCCTATGTAATGGGGAGTAGCGCCCCCAGCGGGTTTATATAGCTTACCTTAGCGATTAAATAGGCCTTCAAGAGGGCTGTGTTTCGTGCCCACTTTGCTTCCTTCCGATTTCATACTCTTTCTGATTTTACTTTATTCTGTTCTTCCTCTTCTTTCCCGACTTGCTGCGTCCATGCGCGTAGGTCATGTGTGGGAAGACAAACACCCTCGTGCACTACTTCCACGTTTGTAATGGCATACTATATGTCCCTTCCTTTTCCTCTCTTAGTACAGATGAGTTCTGATTTACGGAGGCTTAAACCATTTGTAGGTAGCACTATTGCGGAGCCAGTTCAGTTAACTCGTTTGGTACGTCATGGCACTGAGCCATTCTGAATACGTTGTGAATTTATAGCTGCAATATTGCTAATAAATGAATGTACACGAAATTTTTAATGTAAGCTGTAATATAATAATCCAAGAACACCTCCCGCCTGTGGAGAAATAAATAAATAAATTTTATATACCATACTTCAGTCCTGGGCTTTCGACTCGCCACTAGGTGTCGACTTTCATTATTTAAACGATACCAACCAAATTTACGTTTGAGATTTGAGATAGCCGAATATCAATTCTGCGGCCGTCTGAAGCGTGAGCGGTTTGCAATTGTTGCTTGAAACTTGATATGAAGTAGCGAATCGAACTTCCAAAATTGATTTCCAGACAAGTTACCGCTAAGCGGAATACGTTATCTTCATCGCACGTAACGAATCTACTGCGCCATTGAATACATCTTATTTCTTACAGCCGTTTCTTGCACTAGCTCCGATGTGTCGGAATTTCTTTTTTTTGCATTGATTGCACTGCCAATTGGTGGTGCCATAAGTTGATGGTACCGACAGTTGGTGGTGCCACAAGTTGATGGTATCGACAGTTGGTGGTGCCACAAGTTGATGGTACAGTCAGTTGGTGGTACCATAAGTTGGAGGTACCGTCAGTTGGTGGTGCCATAAGTTGGTGGTGCCATAAGTTGGTGGTACCATAAGTTGGAGGTACCGTCAGTTGGAGGTACCGTCAGTTGGAGGTACCGTCAGTTGGAGGTACCGTCAGTTGGTGGTGCCATAAGTTGGTGGTGCCATAAGTTGGTGGTGCCATAAGTTGGTGGTGCCATAAGTTGGTGGTGCCATAAGTTGGTGGTGCCATAAGTTGGTGGTACCGTCAGTTGGTGGTGCCATAAGTTGGTGGTGCCATAAGTTGGTGGTACCATAAGTTGGAGGTACCATAAGTTGGAGGTACCATAAGTTGGAGGTACCATAAGTTGGAGGTACCATAAGTTGGAGGTACCATAAGTTGGAGGTACCGTCAGTTGGTGGTGCCATAAGTTGGTGGTACCGTCAGTTGGTGGTACCGCCTGGTGGGGCGCCGTCACTCTCCTTCTCCTTTAAGTGCTTCTTTCAGGAGTTATTAGCTACGCCAATGAGGTTTGGTTTGCGTCGGAGTCGGTTTCTTTGGCTGTTTGTCCGTCAGCAACATAACTCATAAAGTTAAGGACGGATATTTATGAAAGTTATAGGGAGTTTTAGGTATATTAGGAGGAACAGTTGATGAACATTTAGTGAATATCCGTTCAACCGTTTATTTGTTAGTCCACCTCATTTTTCTTGACAACGTAACTCAGAAAGTTATTGACGAATTTTTATTAAATTTACAGAAAATATAGAAATGCTACGAGGATCATATGACCAAATTTTTGTGATGATCTGTTATGCCGGTTGACTGTACTTTGTTTTACTATTTTTCAGCTCCATAACCCAAAATTTTATGAACGGATCTTTATGAAATTTACAGGAACTGGTTGGATATTCAAGAGGCACAAATCACTAAATTTTGATAATTTAACCGTTCGTGTCTGTGTTTGTCAGAACATACATAATTCAAAAAGTTATGAAGAGGTTTTCATAAAATTCACAGGAAATGTTGAAACTATTACGAGGAACAAATGACTCAATGTTAGTGATGATCACACTGAAATCCTGGTTTTAGGATTAATTTGAATTTTTCGTTAATATTGCATTGCTTGCCGGAAGTATGCGCTCTCGGAGTGCTTCTCTAGTTTAGAAATATGATTGCACATGCGAATTATTTTTACTTACGAATTTCTATTAACACGCAGCAATCGTAAAAGTGCTCCGCGGCTCTAACCCCTTTCAAATAATTATAGTACAAACTGTGCCTATTATGCTAAACCAGTAGTTATTTTACGACATCAATGTGAAGCAATCATATGTTTACGAACATATCTGTAAAGTTTTAGTTTTTCCCACAAACTACTCTCTATGTGCACAGCTGAAGAAATTGATTCCTTTACCGGCTACAAATGTCATCATACCCGAGAGTTAATTCCGTGCTAAATCTCCGCAACACGTTATCGCTCAGACGGTCACTTTTGTGACTGAGAGCGAGCTGTCCTACTTCATGCGTTCTTCTCGTATTAAATTTAATTAATTTTAAATTTAAATTAATTAATTAAGTTGGTGGGGCATTAATTAATTACTTATTTATTTAATTAATTATTTAATAATTAATTAATTAATATTAAATTTAAAATGCAGTGAAAACTACACACCTGCCTAATTTGTAAATATTTTCAATAAGTATACTTCATTATGAGCTCGGTTACAATTGGTTAGGTAATTGCACTGGTAATTACTTATCTAGAGGAAAACTTTTTTAGCGTGCTTTTATGGAGTCGAGAACTTATAGTAGCTAGATAGACATTGCCGAGTATAGTTCTTTCATTAGCTAATGACGCTTCTGTGAATTTTTATGCGTTGAAATGATTTTTTTTTACTTGATTTACAGGCAACGAGTGGCGTGGCGTCACCTCAGCCTTCGGACGCGTAGGTTACCTTCCGCTGAAGAAATTCACGTGGCAGTTCGTAATGGTTTCCCTCGCCGCCCACCAGCCATCAACTAAGGAAACCTCTACTTCTGTGTGTCGTTACTTGGAAATATTGCAACCCCTGCTGTTCAGTGATCGCGAAATGAGCAACTTTGTTTACGTTACTCTTGCCTACTCGTTCCCAGAGACCCACGTACTCGTGTGCAAAATAAGCAGTCGTAGAAAACTCGCTTCTTCAAAGTCGATCACGTAAGAGGACGTATAGAAGGGGAAGATATTATTGGGTGAGAGATAGTTTTGTATAGTTTTCCAGCTGCTCTGCAAAGTCATAAAATGCATATATATATACTGTAATTGCTTGTTTAAGGGAGATACTTTTCCGCTCTTCAATGTCTCACTTCACTGATATAGATGGTACCGTAATTCGAATGGTGCGATGGGATGGCACCGCGTCTCTAAAATACTGTAGTTTATATAACCGTGAAGATACGTGTGCTTTGTAGACTTATGTGCGTTTTATGAACATTGTTGATGCTTTCCAAAACTTTATAGAAGTGGGTGGTGCTGAAGGATATGGTCAGATAAACAATACTGATAATGTTATCAAAGTTAAGGAACAAGAGAAATTGGCGGAGCCAAATTGCAAAATCATAATTTATGTTATTTTCAGGGGAAAATCCAGTAACAGCAGTTGTTTCCTCCTGGTGATGAACATTCAGCCACTTTATCGGTTAAAGTGAACAGCAAGTGTGTTGTTCGTACGCTCCTATAACCAAGTTTCAGAAACCAATCAATGCTTTTTATTTAGTTCAAGAAGGAAGCTTTCATTGGGTTGTCCGTTACGTTCGGTTGGTGAAGAATGCATATGGGCTCGACAGACTGGTTCCGCTGCCATAAACCTACTCAACTCAACCCAACGGGATCCCCTTAGTTCTTTTACTCGACCATATTTTGCACGGTGCTATAGACGATGAAATGTATTCTTCGCACTAAATCAATATTGAAAAATCCCAACGAACTGATTAAGGAACCCAATCTATCAGTTACGAAATATTGCGATTTTCAGCTGGGTGTTATTTAAAGATTGAAAGCCTTTGAGAATTTTGGAAAAAAAAGACACTTCCCTTTTCTAGCCGGAGTGCCTAAAGGCATGGTTAGATTTGAAGCGTTTGCGCCATACTTTGTGCCTCAACTTTTCAATAAAGTTCAAGGTTTGACTCGTGAAATTTAAGGTCTCACTTCCAGATTACTTGACTTGGTTCACACGGAATTTCACTGCCTGTTCCAGGAAATAACACCCTGATTTTTAATGGAGATGACGAAGCGCAGCTAAGGGTGGAGCACGATATCCAGATGTTAGGATGGTTAAGCTCATAGGAATGTAAGTCTGGTAGATATTAAGACGCTGTGATTTGATACCGAATAAGATATAAGTATGTTGTAACTCTTAGCTACTACGGGGCGGGCTGAGAAGTCTGTAGGCTGGCCAATGGACTGAGGTTTACGTTTCGGCATTGGCTTTGCAGTCCACAAGCTTGTCCCATAGGTGTTGCCGTGTTTGGATCCCCTAGGTGAAGAAGCCGTATCCTAATGGTGAAGAAACTTCATCCTGATGATACCGATGCTTGAACTGGTTAGTGAAGAAGCTTTAGCCTATTTAATGGTGAAGAAACTCCAATCTGTTTGTGCTGAGGTTTCAGTCTATTAGTGAAGAAGCTTTAACCTGGAGGGAAAGAAATTCCAATTTATTAGTGAAGAAACTCTACTCTATTGGTGCAGAAGTTTCAATCCGTTGGTGAAGAAGCGTCATGCTGGTAGTGGGAAGGCTTCATCCAGAGGACGAAAACGCTCCATCCTCATGGTAAAGAATTTTCATCTTTTTGGTGAAGAATCGTCGTCTTGATGGCGAAGAAGCTTCAACTTATGTCTAAAGAGACCTATTCTGATAGCGACTAAGTTTCGTCGTGATTGAAAAGCAGCTTCGTCCTGATGGTGAAACAGCTTCAACCTATTCGTGCAAAGAGTTAGTCCCCACAGTCTAGGCCGGCCTATAGCTGTCACCCTATCCTAGGCACCGAACATCACTGCACTACACCTAACTGTACACATTTAACCGCTCACTTCTGCTTACTGTCTTCAGTAGTGGCACTGTACGTGCAGTAGCTCCAAACTTCGCAGTTTTTTATGCTAATTTATGCTTCTCGACTATATATATACTGCGTGCTATATCAGCCTTCGTGAGCGATCTTTAGCAAATAGGATAAATTTTCTTTCTAGTTGCTGCAAAACAATAGATGAACTTTGGTGATGCCGTAACTTACGAGTGCATCGACTCGCTTGCGATCGCTCGGTCAATTTTTGCTGCGCGTTGCGAGCAAGAATCCAAGTTACGACCGAGCGAGCTTCATCTGCGCCGCCGCTAGTGGGCGCTGCATTTAATAGGGAACGCGATGAGAGTAAATCGAATTACGGAACTCGTAAGTTAAAGTACCACTAAAATTACGTAGGCCTATGTACGGTAGACACGCATAGCTTCTAATTGCGCCATAGCTATCATATATCTACTCGCACTGCGATCGAACACCGGTAATGTACATACATAAATATTTTATTGTTTGAGCTATACTACAATAGCGGTAAGATAGTGCTTATTTTGAATGTATCGCTTTGTTACTGTCATTAGTTGCTTATCGCTGTTTTATCTTGTTTCCTTTAAGATATCTCTTAATATGTTCTTTCAGTTTTTGTACACATATCAGGCCTATGGTCCAAATTCCAGCTTCATTTGCAGATACGCTTATGTTATTGATAAAATTAATGTGAAGGTGCAAACTGCCGTAGAACATAACGTGTAGGATGTTTAATTGGTACTGTAACCTTTTCAACTTTAAATTGACAAAAGATTAGGTTTTACGTGCAATAAAAATTACGTATATCTTAAACCTGTCGGTACCAAGCTGTGCTGCTTCGCTACTGAACGCTTTTACTCCCATAGGAATACAGTTAGATGAAGTACCCTTGTAGCAAAGCAACACAGGCTGGTATAGATACGTTAAAGGACGGAAATCCGTGTAACTTCTTACACTCTCTCTGCTACTTGCATAGTTTCCGTTTTTTAGTGCTTAGTTATCAAGTAGCAATCGAATATGAATGCCAGTCTATCGCATGGTTTTCCCGTATGCTGGGTTACATTGAGCACGTGTTCCTAACGTACCTTGACGTGCTGTATGCCCCGTTTTTCTGATTTTCTTTCAGTCATAACGTTTACTAAGGGGAATATAATAACAAATGTCTTATAGTTAGAGAGTCGGAATTTACATTTGTGAGGTAGCGTCTCTGCGAAGAGCAGGTAAGCTGCTGTTGTTGTGGGCCGAGGTTTGTTTTGATCAGGCAGTGCATCTGCTTAGCAAAATGAAAACCAGTGTGTGATGTCTCGAGCTTTTTCTATCTCGTAATTTAAGTTTGAATTGTTCGCTTCGATCAGCGGTGCTCAGCCTTAAGGGTCCCCACCAACTGTCATTCTCCTCTGCCAAGATTATCTGCCCGAAAGGTTGCATTCCATACGAAGTGCTTGCATGCAAACAGTTGGTGTGCCAATGTATGGTACCAGTTCTTCCCGCGGAAACAGATTCTGAGAGGGAAATTCGCTTCCGTAGTTGTCTGAAACTTAAACATCTAAGGCAATACTGACCGGTAACAGCTGCTAAACTTTCAAGGCACGAGGGTTTCTTCGAGGTAGAAATGTGCTAGATAGTCGAGTTGTACTCGTTGGAGGTGTGGCACTGTCAGGGCGTAGAAAATTGGAAGATATTCTTACTCATAGTGTGGCGTTACTTTCTTTTTTCTCAGCGGAGATAGAATGGCAGCTGCAATACACGCCGCACACTAGAACGGAAGTGGTATAACTAGAAATTAGGTTTTGAAGTACAGAAAAGTTAGTTCCTTGTACCATGTATACTACGCAGAAATTAGTTACCGCTTCGGTCGACTTTCGGTCATGGAATATATCCTGTGTGTAGTTCTGAATTTGAAGAGACAGAACGCAGTCACCTCTTACGGCGAGGGCTGGCTAATCCATAACTTCAGAGATGAGCGTTGGTTTCGCCGCTGCGGATCGTTATACCGGTGTTGGAAGCAACCCGATTACACCTTAAACAGCTTAACGCTCCCTGCTACGGAGCAGAATTGAGTTGAATTAGTCTGAAGGGTCATCGATTTAGGATTAACGCCCGGCCGAGACTCGACCCAACGGGGCAAAACCAATGCGCCTGCCTGAAGGTCCAGATGAGTCGAGCCTAATGGGCTTAGCTTTGTTTGGTGTCGCTATACCAATCGATGACGCCATTAGTCTGTCAGATGTTATGCAGCAGCTAGTTTAACATTATGCTCGCCATGAACTAAGATTTTGTTCCTTCCAATTACGGCACTGACTGAATTGTCATCACTCGCTGATTTAAAAGTTAAGGGAGAAATAGCAAGGCATTTATTATAAGCTGCGCAGCCTTTCCGTTCTCGTAGCTTTTTTTTTATACCTAGGAACAGCTTTTTTTTAGATACTTGGAGCTGACGCGCGTTATAGTTTATAAAGCTTTGTTATGCATTCCATTCCCGTTTTTTTGTGAGGTTTCATCCATCTTGAGGTGGCAAATGCCGCTTATTATGCAGAGGCGCACACGAGGATTACCGCCATACGTCACTTTTCATTTATTTCACTGAAACATCGACGTTATTCTGTTGCTGAAGTTATCCAAAAGCTATAGGTGCTAAGCACTTTAGTATGTGTCAATGGGCAAAGTACGTGATGAGCTTGGAGTGGGGGATTTTATCATAAGTTCTTTTAATTCTGAGTTCACCCAATATTATGGGACATGTTCTTGGTATGGGATAAAGTTAGACGTAAAATTGTAGCGCAGCTGCCTGATTTCCTACTTTTGACAAACTTTGTTCCTGGTTTTTCAATAAATTTTCGATGTTCCTAGTTTTTCAATAAATTTTCGATGTGTCGATATATTTGTAAACCTACTGTACTATGTACAAAATATTTCAATGGGTTTTACAACCTTCTAGATTATTCCAAAACATTTTAGAAGACTCCAGATATTATTGATAATTCTAGAACGTTCTAGCAGGTTCCAGAACCTTCTAGAATATTCTGGAACATTCTAGAATATTCTGGAACATTCTGGAACATTCTAGAACGTTCTGGAACATTCTAGAAGGTTCTAGAACATTCTAGAAGATTCTGGAACATTCTAGAAGGTTCTGGAACATTCTAGAAGGTTCTGGAACATTCTAGAAGGTTCCACCATGGAACCTATCTAACTCTACATGCAGAGTTCAATACTGTAGCTTTGAATTAAACCATCAATGTTCGGGTCAAAAGAAAACCAACGCAAAAAGAATAATGGTCTTTTATATACAGTAAATCTTTATGCTTTAGCAGTGGCAACACTTTTTGACACCAGCCAACAGTTTCTTAGGACATCAACGAGGTTTTAATTGCAGCCAAGATACAAATTTTCTCCAACGAGCATACCGTCACACCAGAATATTTCGTCATGTTAATATCCTCAATTCAGGACTTAATTTTAGCTTTCTTGTCGCACACATAGTACACGATGAGAGAAAGACGTCAACTTGCAAGTATGACAATTTGTAATTGTTAAAGCATAT
The DNA here is from genome assembly GCA_001587735.2 of Parhyale hawaiensis. Classification (NCBI taxonomy): domain Eukaryota; kingdom Metazoa; phylum Arthropoda; class Malacostraca; order Amphipoda; family Hyalidae; genus Parhyale; species Parhyale hawaiensis. Next base: position 891,819 of record LQNS02000137.1, read on the forward strand.
TAACCCAGTAAAAATTGTTTTCGTTTAAAAGTTTTGAGTCACTTGTCTCTCAGCTAGCCTAAAAAGTCCCCTCATAATAAGAAGGCTAATTTGACAAGCAAAGCTACTTAGTAACTTCAAGCATCTTCAGGATGCCGCACAAGTCAAAATTATGCAATTCACTTACAAGGGTTTAAAAATAACGAGAGTTCAACTGTTCGCCAGAAACTACGCATGCAGAATGTCTGTAAATCCAAATTACCTTACTCATGCCGTGCTGTTTCGCTATGTTCTTTCTCCCGTTGTATTCCTATAAGGGGAAAATCTCCTGCAATGAAGAGCACCGCCTGAGTAAGGGAATATTTCCCCTTCCTTTACTAACCCATGAAATGGTCTACTCAAATTTTGGGCGTCTTACGAGGCACAACTAAGCTATTGCAAGACTGATAGCGGAGCTTGCTGCCATATTAGATAAAGATGTAGGTCGACGGGACATATTTTTGATCAAAGAACCGATTTGGATCGACAGACACTATAAAAACAATTGTACAGCAATAAATTTTCGATGTTCCTAGTTTTTCAATAAATTTTCGATGCGTCGATATATTTGTAACTGCCTGAATTCCCAATTTTTCGTAAGAATAACTGTTTGCATTCTCAAATAGACCCCGTTTGAGAGTTGACCCATTTGCATCGATATAATAATGCGTAGCTCGCACGAGTAACCCTTCGTTTGGCGACCACAAAGAGGGCACTAAGCATAAATGGGTCAGGGGTTGTGGAGTTAGCAGGCTGTATGGACGACCTGCAACATTTAACATGCCTATTTCTTTCACCTCTGACCACTTCAACACTAGGCAGCGCCTGCACCCCTTGCGCGCGCGTACATTCATAGAACTAACTCTTCAAAACAGATGCAAAGCAACTCTATGTATCGCTAAGTTTTCACTCGCTCATCTCACTTTCGCAGCATGCATATTATAAAATAAGTTAGAATCGGATTGGATGAATTGCCTTTCTTGTAATCTATGTTAGCCTGTAATATCTTTAGTAATAAAATCGGAAATAACCCTCCAATTTTTATCCTTGGCGTTTCTCACAAAATTACGAAGGCAAGACGTACCTATTCTTCAAAACCTTTGGATACCACCACACTAACACACTTGGAAGTTTTATAAAAACACTAAATTTTCATGCAGTACTTAGAAAAGAGAAAATGAAGCCTTATCCAGTTAGTCCTTGCTATAGGAACCCTTGTATTACGCACTTTTATTATTCAGATTGAAAAGTTTTTCCAGGTACTCGATAAATGTATTTTTAACTCAAGAATAAATATATCGAGTACCTAAAAGTAAGATTTTTGAAGCTAAAGCTGAATAAAACAAGGCAGGCCTATATCGAGGACTACACATATCTTCAACACTGAAAGTTTGTGACCCAGCTTCCGAAACTGACTGTATGGAACAGCTGTGGGTATAAATCCAGTGCACTACACAATACGTAAGAGGGGCAAAATCAAGCCTGATGGTAGTGCGTTTTCTTGCCCTGTTGAAAAAAACCCAATATTTTTTATGCCTGATGCTTGTCGTTCGGTGCGAAACTTAAATACAATTCGTAGGTTGATATATATATGCATAAATTGACACGTTCGTAATAGAACGGAACAGACGTGCATTGTTAACATAGTGCGGAAGTTTATCCTGCAATACAAGATATAGCTATTAATCATAATCACATTGGACAAAATGCACTTGGTATTCAGTACACGGTAGGACTTTCTCAGGACATCTTTGAAAGAACAGCAAGTCTACTCGATATCAACTGCAGCCTGTTACTTTAAATGTTTCAGTAGCTGCTATCATTATTATTATTTCCGTAGCTGCTATAGAGTAGCATTAATATTATACTATAAACTCCGCGACCGCTACTTAGGCGTTCTGACAGATTTATATTTTTTATATCAATTCAAGGAGATGCAGCAATCTTTCAACTTTCACATGTTACTAATTTAAAAACGGTATTCACAACTCAAGTTTTCAATCCTAAGACGGAAAAGCAGAAGTTTGACTCATATGTAGGAGCAGCCTTGACTGAAACGCTAATAAACTGCGCTGCAATATACATTACATTGAATATTTCCCCAGTAAAAACAACAGGCGGAAAACTTTGGGACGGCACCAGCCGACATAAGCAGTGAGCACATACATACGTTGTTCAAGCCCCCTTAGATATGGCTTTGGTGTTTTTAAGAGAGTGAAACTGACAAGAAGTATGTCGACAGAGACGTGGCACCCATGCGCGAGACTGTTTCCACACAGGAGAAAGCATCACCAATATAAGTATGAAAATGAAACGAGGAGAGTGGATATGACAGCCCGAGTAGTACTAGCAGTTTTACCAGCGCATCAGGGACACAATGTCTATAGAGCGCCGAACTATTCCAATGGCTTAACACATGCTCGTACGCCACTATAGAACGCGAGGCTAAATGATCAAATTTAAATTATCAATTATTTTGTCTCGGCATTTCTGCTGGTAGGTCTCAGATTCTAAGTGGTCAGTGCGCTACTGACAATAAAAAACGCAAGTTGAGCATCGCCAACCCCCGGGCATGGCAGAACGCTTTCGCTCAGCTTCGCCGCACACGGGAAGGAAACGAAAAACAAGAAGGTAGAAGTCTAGCGAGAAGAGGTCGGCCACCTCGATCAGCGGCCCATCATCCGCAACAGAAGGGGAAGTATTGAGAGCCTACCTAACTATACAAAACTAACCTCGTCAGCAGGAACGGCGGCCAGCTGCAACGTCCCCTGCGGAAAAGGCACTTGGGACCTTTGGATGTCGATAGAAACGTGGGGCCCATGTACGAGGGTATTTCTGCAGAAGATCAATGCACATGGGAACAGCAAGTCCGGAAAGAAAAGGAAGAATAAAAGAAAGCAACATCAGTAGGGGGCATGAAAGCGGAAGGAACCGAAGTGGGCACAAAGGAAAGAAATCCTGAAGGCCAATCTAATACAACGTACAGAACTCTTTAGGGGGCGCTGCTCCCCATAACCGTGGACGGGCGAGGTTGTAGCTAACTCGAACTATCGTATAACTAGCGCTACAGCAGAGATAGGACACCACTCGGCGGCACGAGAGCACTAGGAAGTGACACGGCAGCACATTATTGCAACACTCAATAAGATCGAAACTGCAGGCAGAATAACATATTTACCTTCAAATGACAAAATCTTGTGATTTTACAATATGCAAAGCTGGTAGCTAGTGCAGATGCGTATGATCGTAAACCAGTAAGCGCAGATATATACCTATATATATCTGTGACTAGAAGTTGCAGCAAGGATCTACGAAAACTTTTGAAGCAAAATGCGTAACAAGAGATAAAGAAGCATAGCTAATCGATACGAGCAAATGTCGGCAGGCTACATACATACACATACACACAGAGACACTTAGTACAATGGTACTCAGATTATTGTATCAAAATTCCAATTACCAACAAACAAACACATGTCATCAGACACCATTGTAAACATGTAGAGCGTTAGTTCCGGCAGCTACTTGGGAAAAGGCCTGTTGGTCGTCCTACTATCTAATCTACGTATCTTTATAAATGAAATTAACTGAGCAGGAAACTCTCGATATGATGAATTATAGAAAAAATCAAAGATACTTCAAAGTCGATCAATAAATCAAATATATTCTACACTAGATCAAAGATATATCAACTTGACCAAAAAGATTAGAACTCGATCAAATAGAAGGTAGGCTATGTTATAACCCCTATCACAAAGAAACTGGAATTTCGATGTAAAGAAATTATTAGTAAAGAAATTATTAGTAAAGATAACTTGGAATAAACAATATGGAAAAGACTAAATGAGATGAAAAGAGATCGTAAAGGAGGTTTTGATAAAGGAAATACATCACAGAATTATGTTGGGTTAAAAAATTATCATATTCTATTAGTCACAATTAAAAAATTGTAGATTTCTAGAAGAAAACTCTAAATGGATATTAGCAAGAGGGATGAAAAATAACTGTAAAATATTATTTAAGGCAATTCGAGAAAGGATATTAACTAATAAAGTAAAATTCTATTTCAGTAAACAGACGTTACTAATATTAGAAAAAAGGAAAATAATGAAAGGGAAAAGCTTTCCATTGAGAGATTCTCATCAAAGAAAAACTACGACAACTTCTCTTTGATCAATTCTCAATAAATAACAATAGAACTGCGATTGAGGAAGCTCAAAATAAAGACAAAAAAAAAAAGAACTGCAACAAATTCTCACCGAACCTCAACAAAGACGAAACACGCGGTCAACACAGCTGTGCAGGCCAGGGAGGTACACACTGACGTGGATGAACAAAATTGTACAGCTGTCACACGTCGCTTCAAATGTTACAGCTGTTATTGCAAGGGGCTTACTGTTCAGAAATACAGGGACAAAAACGGTCATCACCACAATAACATTGAGCCGTTGTTTCTAACCTGCCTTCCTGGTAGTTCTTTACAAATTATGCGTACGCCTTTTTCATTACTTACAGCCTGCATACATAGGCTGATAGTGTTAATTTCATCGTCATAGTGCGCGCTACCATGGGTTTTTGAGCCCATACCTAAATTTAGTATATATAGTACCGAGTATAATGACGTCGCATATTTCGGTTGAGGTATACAAATATGTGACCATTACTCGTAAGGGTAGCTTAATTTCAACAAATATGTAATCATTATTTGTAACTGCTTCCGCATAGAATATGATTCGCCACTGAGCAATCCATACAACATGAAATGGCGGATAAATTGTGGAATTTCCACTCTATCTTAATTATCTTAATAACCAGGCTATCCTGCCTCGCTAGAAAAACTTTTTCCCCGTAGGACTACAAGAGAATAAAGTAACCCATGTAACAAAATAACATGGTCTATTTTAAAACAAGCTTAATGGGATTTTGGAAGAGTAATACGAATATTCCTTAAATTTAGGGAAACAAATAGAATATCACTAATAGTACGAAATGTTTATTTATTTATTTATTTATTTATTGTTTTCCCACCGCAGCCGCTACTTGGCGATTCAGCAGTGAATTTCACTAGATATTATTGTTCTATACACAGTATATCGAATTGTAGTTCAAGTGTTAAATT
>LQNS02000137.1:902592-943913 GCA_001587735.2 Parhyale hawaiensis
AGTCCAAATCATAACCAAATATCCGTCAACTATCCCCGTTAGTTTGGGTCCACGGCCCAGCGTCGTAAAGTAACAGCGCTAGGCATATTGGACCCGTAAGCCCCCCCCCACGGCAAGGACGGGATAGAAGGGGGGTAGTACGAAATGATCAGATAAAGTCTCTGTAGAGTAAATCATGTCATTCTGATAAGAAATACCTGATCGTGATCGAAGATAGCGTCACAAAACTAAAACAGGAACTTTGGACCGAGAAATGACGTCGTTACGGAAGTCTTCTGTAATGGATGCGACAACGAACTGTTGCGTTATATCATTTATAAAAGTAAGTATATACGCGAGCTGAAGCCATCTAGTCACTAGCTGATATTGCAAGAGATGAAAGTAGGGGAAATGTGTCAAGTATAAACTAGTAGACCAACTAAGCGCTGAATAATAAATGTTACCCTTTAGTATACGTAATATACGTACTCTTGACAGAAGCGCCCTCAAATAAGCATGGTGGGCTTGAATAGGCTTAATTCAAAATACACAGATGTTAATCTCCAATTTCCTAGTTACTACTGCAAATAATTAAAAAAAAAGAAGAAACGTGCAGTATTTCACAACAAAACGGACAGCCCATGCACAGTTGCACACGGAACCACCGCTGTAGCAGCAACAATACAGGAACCAAAGGAGTGATGAAGAACACCTGCAGAACAAAGCAACAGGTGTGTACCTAAGTGCACGTGGCCACGGCAGTTATGGACACTCATGCCGCCGTCAATAGAGCCAGGCGAGAACGCCTGGCCTAGGCGTCCAGAGCCGTACAGTGACAGCTTCATGTGAAGTGTAGCGTATCACCGCAATGGTATGCACGTGTGGTGGTGGACACCTGGCGCTGCCTCAGCTGACAGTTATTTGTAGTTGAAGTTTATGTCTCTACGAGAGTGGTGACTCGAAGAGAAGAATTATTACTATTATAGTTATAGTGTCTTGTTTAGCACTGCACCCACGTCAAAAGACGTCCTAATGAATAAGGGATAGGAAGTAGTTACGTCTAATTTTCATTAGCGAAACATGCAACTCATGCACGGATGATCACCGAGCATGGTGAGATAAGTAAGGGTAAGCAGATCAGGAGCTCAGTGTGATTAGAAAAAGCCTAAGTGTAAAATACGTAAGATTAATATATCTGAAAAATATATGCGGAAAGTCTAGAGAGCAAAGCCTCCATTAACTTTCACGACAACAGCGATCTAACAGCGGGAGAAGCAAGGGACATATAGAATGTCGATAGAAACGTGGAACCCATGCACGAAAGTGTTCCTAACACAAAATCAAGGGGCAAGTGGAACAGCAAGTCGGGAGAGGAGAGGAAGAACAGTAATATAAATAAAAAAAAACGTGTTTATTTTTCTGACCATGCAGGCCGAACTGCTGCGCGGTAACTGTGGCGTGTAAAATGAAGTGTGAATACCAATAAGTGTCCTGCCACACACGCACACCGGTATAATTAAAGCCCCGCTTCACCTGCTAGACGCCTTAAGCCATGTTGAAACTATAATAGGTTGACCTCGTCAGGGCCAATAGCGCGCTCGAAAGTATAGCTGATTCTTTGTAAACATCAGCAAAGCGCGTAGCTTTTTTTTTTTTGTTTTACTTCACTCAAAATTTGAAAAGATTGCTGAAAATTCACTAGTGGCAGGCAGAAACTTTCTAAACACCATCAAATTAGACAGCTAGCATTTTAACAAATACTTCGTCGATATATAGCAGTGTTTGTACTACGTAGAAGGAACAATAGACGATAGTGTGAAACCGCCTCAACCCCCACAGTGACACGCATTTATCTCTGACACCGAAAACTTGGGTACTTGTAAATAATTGCTATTAAAAAACACCAGGATAAAATAAGAAGCAGCAACGTTCAAACTTTGTGACCAACAGCGTATTTTTTTTTTCTCGCAAGAAAAGAAAACTGTAAAAAAACCTGAGGTTACCCAACAAACACCAAACAAGTATTTATAGTATTAGAAGCTTCCCAAATGCGACACTCGTATTGTGATACCAGACATAGTCAAGAATATAAACTCGAAAGCTAGCCAACCAGACAGCACCATCGGTACCAAAACGACAAACTAAAGCTAAGCTCAAAATTGTGTGAGGTCATGTGACGCCAAAGATTTGTTTCAACACTCAGGTCTGAAAGGAATACATGGCTTCAAAATAATAAAGAATACAAGCACAAGCTCAAACTTCACACAAAATATTTCAAAATACATGGCGCATTTTTCAGCGACCCTTCACCAACCTCTTAGGAAAAAATATAAACTATAAAAATATGTTTAAGAAACACTATCGAAAAACACCCACTCGTCTAACCAGAAAATAGACATAATTCTGCAAAAAAAAGCAGAAATTGAAAACTCCCGACAGCACCTATAAGCTAGTCAAATGATCGTCAGAACTCAAGGTATTTAATACTAAGCAGCCACGACCGATGACAGCGTTCTACGGTAACAGATTTCGTATCTAGTTCATGACAATAACAGTAATACAACCTACTCTTTAGATCGTTAAATCATCGCTGGACAATTAACCTTCAAAAATCAACGGCAGTTTAAAACCTACTCAAGTTAGTCTCCATTTAAACGACGCATACTTTGACCAGCGACCAGTGAGTAGTAGCCAGCATTACCAATAATGCAAGGAAGGAAATTTGCCAATATAAAATACCTCCTATAGATTTCGAATCAACAGCAGTATAAGAGCGCAAGTATCCAACAAAACTGTTCAACTTTCAGACAATAAACTGAAAATTGTGCACGGCAACGGCACCAGAATTGATTAGCTACATTCACATCTTCCATAATTATATTTTTTTGCAAGGCTGGTAGCCTCGTTTTCTTCAAATACATAGACGAGTCACAAGCAAGAACAGACTTACCGAATAAGCACGAAGACACCAGTCATACAAGTCAACATATATCGTTATTGGAAGTCCTACGATTCGCACCAACAATCAAGTCCACATCTTTCATTATGAACAGGAAGCTACAGCTGACTCGTATCCGCATACCTTAATGGCATCCCAAATGAATTGTCATAATAATTAAACTGATATGCATGCATCGCAGACCGAATGGACCATACAATAAATACATATATTATTCTGAATCTGCATTATATTTGAATTAAATATGACCGGTTCAACCCTTGTCACAGGGAAAGACAAAAGACAACACAGCTGCGCCCATAAATTATTATAAACTTTGTTTAATCTCCGTAGCCGCAACTCAGGCGTTCCAACAGAGATGAGTGTGTAGTATTTAAATACCACATAATTTGTCGCGTGGCCTACGTGCGTTACTACGGACAGGAAACAAGGCGCAAAGCATAGTAGGAGACACTCGAGTGGTCGGCCTCTTTTCACGGCCTTCCACACGAGAGAGATGAGAGAAGTCCCGCGGACTAGGTACGCTATCTCGATCGACAGCCCACCTCGCGGAACAGAAAAGAAATAGAGAACCTACTTTACAAAACTAACCTCGTCAGCAGGAACTGCGGCCAGATGCAACATCTGCGGAAAAGGTACTCGGGTTTGCCCCTGGGGTCGTAAGGCCCATATATATTATGACAGGGATAGGGCGTGCCGATATTAACATGGGAGCGGTCTTCCGCGACAGTTTCCGTCGACGGGTTATGCAATACATAATAAATGAACCTATAGTTGAAATGCTGATAGTCAGTTGGGGAAGCGTTTACATAAAGGTTAAGAACCACGTCGTTGAACAGATAACTTTCGCGTGTCTGATTAGCGCCGACAGAAAGAACACGAAATGGAGTAACCTACGGCGCTGGAAATCCAATTGTTTGCTTTAAGGTAAGCATTCTGAACTGTTAAATCCAGTAGAACAAAAACAGTTTACTTAAAAAAACCGCACATCGTAAATATTAAGCGCTCCAGCGATTAATAGCTATAAAAATAGAGATTTAGTTATAGAAACAGCGTCAACGCTGACTGCCACTTCGGGCAAATTAGTGAAATGAAGTACCTACCTATAGTCGACAGAGAGCATAAGTTGACTGAAACTAGAAGAATCAGATAAAATACTGACGGTACTTACTTTGCAGCCAACAGTCGTATCGAAGCAAAGCGAGGACATATTTCCGACAGTTTGGTGTCTGCCTGCACTCCACACCCGTGGGGAGGGGGGCGGCAACGTTAATCTAGAGCCGAGAGCTCAGCATATGTTCGAGTGCTGAGCGTGACAATGTACTATGCAGCGAGCTGCGCGCTTCCGCAAGTACTCCAGTACATTAATCCTATCAACTTAAATTCAGAAACCAAAGTGTATCATAATGCTTCAGAGAAGCACCTCGCTTGCAAGCAATATGCAAAAATATCACATGTATGGATGCAGAAAAACCAAGAACACTGACCAGGACAAAAAAAAATACACAGTAATGAAAGAATTAGGCACTCACCTCAAGGCAAGTATCTTTGGTTGAATTTGTCTCAAGAAACAAGTACGGTAAAGAACAAAAATATTTTTGTCCTAAGCAAACGCTGGTTTACGTTGAAAGTGGACGATGTTATTTGCAAAGGAGAAACTTTATCAAGAGTCGTCTGCTGAAATGGAAAGCACCGGTTACAAATTATAATCTGATTATATTCGATACGACAAAATAATACAGTACAGTCAATCGTGTATCTTGCAAATGTACAATAATAATCGTCTCTGATTTGTGAATCAACCACAAGGAAAAAATAATAACTAGACGTTCTGTAGCAAGCCTTAAAATTGACAAAGGAGGATTAGTTTGTGTACCTCAAAAACTGTAACTGCAACTAATTGAGTACATATATCAATATTTGTCTGCCCTTTTCGGTACTTTAAATATTCTCGTTCGCTTAGTATTGGTAACACGCTTTACTCAGACAACGCGTACACTACTACACATAGACACTGCACATGACATAAATTTGTTAATAGATATCTAGATCACAGGTATGCATGTACTATCCTACAGTGCACGAAGTACTCTCTACTAAATGGCCATCAGCGTTTCTGTACTGTTTAGTGACGCATCGTTGGGTCCTGGCCCTTCCCGACTGGAATCCGCCCCCGCCGTGACCAAAACCATCAAATTCCGAGTCGAACATGGAAAAGAAACCATCACCGTTCTGCGAATGGACGAACTGATGGTTCATGTGGGCGCGGTGGTGCTGTCGCTGGTGCTGGAAGCGGGCCTGGCTGTGCTGCTGCTGGTGCTGCTTGAAATGACCGCCACCAAAGAAGGACTGGCCAGACCCAAAGTGTGAGGATGGGTCACTTTCCCAGAACGGGTCGAATATGATATCGTCCAGATCCAGGAAGTTGTCGTCCTAAGACAAGAACAATTTGGTATTGAGAAAGGAAGACAAAGTAACAGTGATATCGTAGACAACCTACTATGTAGCTACACGCTATCTTCATGTTCCTGTAGAGTAGAATTGGTTAACCTTATCTGTATTGGGTAATGCCGCCTAGCAATAAACGCTTTTCTCCTCAGTAGGAATACAACACGATAGAGGACACTTGTAGCAAAGTAACACAACCTGGTCTGATTATGATTAACTGAATTATAGCATTAGACATACAATATCTCACAAACACCTACAAGGACATTCAGAAATAAGTGATAAGTTTTTTCTTACATGCTTCTAGCACCCACCAAACGCTCATGACAAGTGCTACAAAAACTAGAACGTGGCCGTAAAATATGTACAGCGCCAGGTGTATGTATGTTAGAACCACTGAAACCTCTCCAGATCTTATCTAAGAAAGGTAAACCGTGTAAGTGGAAGAACAAGTACTGCAATATAACCGCGAACAGTATGCATGTTAGAAACAAACTTGCAAGCCAATGCCAATATGCCAAAGAGCTTCAGATACGTCACACGTCCAAATGAAGCAGTGGTGATCATGGAAAGCCAAACTTTTCTGCGTAACTTCTCAAGAAAGTGCATAAGCCTGGGTTAGCATTCCCTCACCTTAACGGATGAAGTACAGTAGGATCCGCTTAAGGCGACAGACTATTAAGAAGAGCAATTTCACGAGAACCAAACCCAAACATATCTATTATTGTTACTGCGCTTTAGACGTACGGAAAATCCGCTTTCGACGACATGCATTACATGGATTATATAACTCAATACAATAATAATATTATATATAATTCAAATGATCAACTATATAGAAGGTTGGAAATTTAGTTTTTGCCGGTTTTAACATTCTAAAATGTTAAAAAAAAACGGCAAGAACTTATAGTTTCCAACCTAAATAGTAATACATAAAAGCAATATTGTTGGTACATGAATACTTCAATTTCCCCCACGTCGTAGTATATATGTCAAGAGCTTTGGAAACAAGTTTCAACCATCCACAGTTATTGTACGACACACAACTCTGCTTAGGAAGAAGTGGAAGATGCGGCATGATGTTAAAACGTTTTACACAGAGTACGAGGAACTAACGACTCTAGTGGGATCCCAGCTTTGCAGAAGCTAGCAGTTAAGATTGGGATTCTTTTACTACTGCCGTGAAAGAGTTCTCTGTGTTGGCTTAACTACGAAATCGACACATGTTTCACTAGCGAGAAGAATATGCCGGTTCGATAGCCTATCCTCTCCAAAAGCGATCGTCTAAAAGCGGATTCCACTCCAACAACTATTCAAGGAATTTTCATAAATGAGTTACAAGAAAGTGTCACAGACATGTAGAAAATAAGTAGAAAGTCAAACGTAAATCTTGTGCCAAGTGTATGCACATTTTACAAATGCCAAATTTAAGTAATGGTAATGTAAGTACAATAAGTCTATTCAGGACTACGCGCTAGGGTGTTTCGAAGTACAGTGTCAAATTTTTAAAAACTTCTAGACAGCTTACACCTCGTATGATGATGGGCTGAGCATGAGTTTTACCAGGGGTATGTCACACTCGCCTAAAATTGACGGTTTGTCCGCATTTGTCCGTTTTCGCTCTCTTTAAGCTGTCTGTCGGAAAACCCGAACTAATTTTGGGTAAGTTGGACTATATTCGGGTTTAACATCGGGTAGGTTAGGCGAGGCAAGGTCTGTTTTTATTTTTATTTTTTTGTTAACTTCGGTATTGTCAATTTTAGTCAATGGTGAAAAGGGGTTAGGCACTTCACCATCAATAAATTCGAAGCGTAAGCCACTACAGACAAGAATTCTATTCGATAATCGGTTCAGTGTTTCGATCAGATGTTTAAGAGCTTGATAAGCTTGGAGTCAGATACTGGTGGTGTTAACTGCGGACTAAAGCATTAAGATAAGGTGCAGCCTATCGCGGGATTAGTGTCAAGCCCAAGTTAAACTAGTTATCGACCTCGTGTGTAACTCGTACCTTCATAATAATCTTAACGACTTTTAGCCCCTCAAAGAGAAAATCTGTTATGGACAGAGTAGGCGAATTTACGATAAAACTGACGAATGAACGCACTAAGCACAGGGTAACAAATTTGTAGTTTTTTCCTGTTGCTGCAAGATTAAGAACTGCTCGTGAGTCGCTATTGGACACTGATTTTAGACCCGCAACTGGAATATCGCGAGCATGTCAGGCTTTTAAGATATCAGTACTCAATAGTCTCGTAGCAATAGCATTAAAGGACACATCTGAAAAATGTTCCCAGGAGGCGTCCCGCAGGAACAGCACTGATGAAGTAAAAGAAACAGCACGAGAATTGAAAATAGGGCTTGATAGATCGAAACGATCTTCAGATTTAGAATCAAAGAGAGGACTTCATTAAGATACAGTTGAAAGAATTGCAACAATAAAATGCTTGCTTCCAGTGTACTTCATATCCCTTGACGAAGAAACCCCGGCGTACAAAGTCTGCCATAAGCGCATCGAAAAGCAATGCCGATTTGTTGCTTATACCTAGAGCTGCACACAACTACTTTATGAGTTATACTATAAAACTGTGTGTCTGTACCAGGAAGTAAAGAGTGTAACGGGAGGACTCAATAGGTCCAAAATAAAACTTAGCCGTGACCGCATGTAGCCGAATGGCGTCACATCGACGAGTCGCAGTATTTGAGTGTGGGACCTCAGGCCTTCGTATGTTGGGTTCTTAATCCTTACCAACAAATATAAGCAGCAATATTTTCTGTAAGCTCGAGCAACCATAGTATATATGTCATTGCTCGAAATTTCTGTACTCGACGACAACATTTTACCGTGTTTTGCGTGTGGGTGCAGCTCAAGTATCTCGCCATTCAAGAAATGGAGATTGAACTGAGTCTAAAAAACACGGTGATATGTTTAAATAAGTTCTGTATAGAGCTCTGTGAGCTCAATATCAAGTGTAAATAAGACTCCAGTTAAAAGAAGTTAAATCAGGTCGCCACACTGGCCCAAATTTCGCCTCTGGTGCGTTGAAAGTTCCCAGCAGAATCCACTGCAATTTTCCATAGATAATTGTTTATTGCTCAGCAAGTATATAAGAGACAAAATTAACAGTTTCCGACGATTGTTCTGGCAAAATTAGCTAAATACTCATAGGCTGCTCAGCCATATTTTCATCGATGAGGCGCCAATGATGACGTCACTTTTTGATGCTGGTTTCTCATGAGTCCTCCCGCTCCGCTCATTGTTTCCTGGCCTGTACTAACATCATAGAATAAACTAACTTAGGCTAACTAGTAGAAATGAGGGAGTACACTATGGGAAATTTTTAGTGCGTTGCTCAATATGTCACAGCAAAACTATTCAACTATTTTCATTCACTTTGAGAGGACTAACTTATTTCTCCATAATTTATCTCAACCCTTCTTCTGATGAATTAATCTGTGTTTCTCGTCGGGACAACACTACTTGAAATGCTTTCTGTATAAGCAACGGTTTGGCAGAAACATAAAGCGCAGTATACAAACTCAACTAATTATGAAAGTTTTTTTTCTTTCACAGTACAGTACATAATGAATAAGATAACGATGAAAATATAAATTAACAATTTCAACGCCGGTCCTATCGGGTCCTTTTTTCACCAAGGGTTAACCTACAATGTCTCAGGTATAGCAAAGTGCGAAATGTCTAGATGTTTTTCTACTATTTTTTTTTTAAATAATTCAAGTTGCATTTCATTTTGGTTTTACGATGCACTTCTGAATGACAGGTTCCATTATGTGCCACCGACGGGTGACAGCTCACTCATCTTAATTTTTTGAACGAAAAGTTCGCTCAAATTTTAGGCTAGCAGATTTTGGAATTTTGCGCTGAACTCGAGACCTGGAGCGCCTCCGACGCTCCAATGAAGATAAAAATGCGGCAGCGCTGGGAGGCAGAGCGTCCTCAGTGCCGTCAGATCGAACTATTACTTCGAATTTCTTAAATTTCTCGGCCGCACGCTTCATGAATCGGCTGGGCATGTGGGGGGGTGGGCGAAGCGAGGGAACTTGAAACGAAAAATCACCACATGAGCAAAAAGAAAACACAAAGCACACCACAAAAAAAATATAAATAAATAAATAAATAGGCGGACTAGAAGTTCCCATCAGCACGGTTTGCCTAAGAGTATATATGAGGGGCCCTAGAATAATAGGGGCGTAAGCGACAGGTTTTTAAAAAGTCGTTCTTTTTTGCACCATCGGATACTACAGATGGAGACCTGTCGTTCTGTGGAGTCATAAAGGGTTAAATCCGAGTAGAAATGGTCGAGAATCTTACGTAAAGTCGACTATTTTGTACCCTATTACACCACTGCACTATTTTTAGGTGACTCTCCTGTATATTTTAAAGGGTAGCTTACGCCTCTATTGTTCTAAGGGCCCTCATATCAGCATTGCAAGAGCTGAAACAGTGCGTGTTCACAAGACGCGAGTACCAATGCACTGAACGGCATTTTCACCCGTGTCTGGCAAGCACAACATATCAAAAAGAGAATGCAGCTTTTCATAAAAAATTATTCCAGGTAAGCATGGAAACTTGTGGCCCACTCGGCGTTAACCCTTCACTGACGTTCAGTAGCTACTGGATATTATAGTGCTTGAAGCAATCATCCAAGGGCATGATACAACGAACGAAGCAAAGCAGTCTGTGGTGATGCAAGTTGATGAACATAATTAGAAATGTATAAAGCGGCGGCACATCATACGTACGCAAGGTAGTAACAGCAGAAAGTGTCGAGGAAAGAAATATTCGGAATTGTGAGGCATTGGCAAAAAACCAATTCAGGCCGGTATACCTGGGGAGCGCTGAAACGTGCGTGGATTAATAGGTAAGGAGGAATACAGTTAGTTGGGTTGGAAATAGCAGTGTGCAGAAAAAATGCAAAGACCGCTGCAATGAGTTAAGCAAGAGTTCTTTAACTGTAGAGGTAGGTACGTAAAGCTGACATTAAAAGTTCTTTTTTCGGTTTCATCAAAAATCATATTCAGCATTCAGTTACTGGGCAAAGCTTAAAAAACTCTAGTTTTTTACATTGCAAGCTACAACTTGCGCCTAGAAATTAGGTTTCGCGGAGAACTTTAAAAAAGTACTCCTTCAAGTACAGTACCAACACCCGTAAAAGCGTTCTCCTAAAAATGGGAAGCGTTCCCGTGCACAGACAGATATACTTGCTCTAGCCGTGCTGCATCGGCACGCCGCACGTATCACTTGATGATGTACGTACTTTCTCCACTGCACAAGCGCGGAAAATAAATTTTGTAACACACATAGCACCACGAACTGCTGCAGCTGTAGGAAATACTTTCTCTTTGCATTTTTGGGGGTAAAGAGAAAGAGACCCAATCCAGTACTCTATAGTCAGTGAAGGGTTAATCAACAAAAGAGGTGTAGAACAAACAAAGTAACATAACGTATTAATCATAATCTCACCTGGTGAAATGTGCAGGAACAGCAGCAAGCAATTGTGGTGACAAAACAAATTGTTGCAATTAGGTGCAAATGTGCAGGAACAGCAGCAAGCAATTGTGGTGACAAAACAAATTGTTGCAATTAGGTGCAAAAAATAAACAATATATCAGGGGGGGAGGGGCAGGAACGCAAGCGAGAGGTTATATCTCCCTAAGAATTTTTTCGGCCGCTCAAGAAGCTGATTAACCTGATTTATGGTTTTTGTTTCAGGGGCGGCCCAGAAGTCTGGTAGGGTAGCACAAAGAAGAGGTGTATAATTTAGGCATATAGTACCCGAAAATTAGCGAAGTCAAAGAATAATCAAAAGAGCAAATGCATACTAAGAAAAAGAGTAAAATGCAATGAAACCATGAAAATAAACTGTTTTCAATACTGTAGTATATATGTTCAAAATTTCAGCAGACAGTTGAATTGAGCAGTTTAAGCCGCCATTTCTACTAAGAAGGCGATGTTACAGAGGAAGAGAGGGAAGAGAGAAGGGACATAATTATTATCATGTCGATAGAAACGAGGAAGCCATGCTCGTAGGTAGGTGTTCCTCACACAATCAACGCGCACGGAAACAGCAAGTCAGGAAAAAAGGAAGAAGAAAGAACGTATCATCAGAGCGAATATGAATGTGGAAGGAAGTAAAGTGGGTACAATGGAAAGACGTCCTGAAGGCCTGGCTATGGCTAAAGTAACCTACAGGGTTCGCCTGAGGTCGCTGCTCCCCATAACACAGTATGGGTGAAGCTAACAACCAAATCCTTTGGCTAGATTTTACTCGAAACAAGTGGCAAAATAATTTTGGACGGTAGAGTTGCGTATGTTTTAACGATTTAATTACTGCCACAACAGGCACCTTTCTAACCTTTTCACAGTTGTTATTTAAAAAGTCTTTCAACATCAGTTTGTGTGCGTTAGTTTTAGTCAGAAAGTTTGAGGATCCGTTTTCGAGCAGAACGATATCACAGAGGAAAGAGCAAGGGACAACATACAGAAGTATGCCCATAGAAACGGGGAACCTATATACGAAGGTGTTCCCACACAGAATCTACGCGCATGGGAACAGCAAGTCGAGAAAGAAGAGGAAGAACAGAATAAGGCATGAGCAAGATAGGAGTATGAAATCGGGAAGGAAGCAAAGTGGGCACGAAATACAAACGTCCTGAAAGCCTAGCTTATGGCTGAAGTAACCTACAGGAGCCTCCTGGGGTTGCCGAGCCCTTTGTGTGCGTTACGCAGTACTTTCTTCTATGATATAATTCGTTATGAACTTAGTTCTGCACACTGCAGATCGCAGGATGTAACCTGAATGAAATTAATGATATTTTGATCTTGAAAGAGACGGCTTAAAGAAAAAAAAACATGCAGTATGCGAAAAAAACTTCGATGAAAAAATAAACGAAGAAAACCGAAAGTAAGGAACAAGAAAGAGAGGCCGAACAACAAGATGCATGGTAAGTTTTATTGCATCACAATGGGTAAACAATTGTATTACACATAAAAATGTACAAAAAATCACAAGCAGGGAAATCAGTAGGTATATGTGGAAGCGTGTTAGTATGAAAGCGTGCACAAAAAAAGTTTAACGAAACCGTGCTTTGGTTAATTTCGGTGCATTTGTAAATTCGCGTATTTCTTGCAGCCACAAAAGAAGAAGTGCACAAGCAAGAACTCAAGAGCAGACACAATTTGTTGTATGGGCGGCAAGATTAGCTGAGCACCCGTTCAGAAATCAAAGACGACCCCGAGTTGAAAAAATGGGTGGGGAAACTGCTTCAATACGCAGCTTCGTGAAGTAGTGGTATAACAAACCAAGCTTCTAATAAACCCAATACATGTAACAGAAGCAGAGCGTTTGAACCACTTTAATCAGATTCTACAATATGGAAACTTAGGAATCCCACAAGACTCTACAAATGCCGTAAACTCTTAGACTAATCTTGAGTAGTACCCATAAATTTCTTAGAGCTGAAGTCTGTCTACACCACTAGTGCCAAAGTACTGCTGAAATTTATGCCCAAAGTCCAAAATCATTAGGACACAGTTTATGTATTGTAAGGCAAAATACATTGCGGCTTATATGATATATCAATGCCCAAAGACTATCAATTTAGTAGACAATATAACTGCTGAAATGAATATTTTGACGCCATTTTATTAACCCCACTATTATCACTGAAATGCTGCGAAAGTCTGTCAAGTTTAAGACGAGCTGACAGTTGAAACAATGCATAAAGTCTATCAAGCTTACCAGAACAACTACAGAAAATAACGCCCAAACGCCATCATATATATATATATATATTAGCTGCAATTAACTGCCGACATTTATTAACAAAAAGGATATAAATGTTGATGTAAACGACTGCTAACAGTTAAAGTTAATAAGCGTAAGCCATACAAAAAATAAGTGCAAAAGAATAAATTAACGGGCGGTATGAATAACAAGCACAATATTTCAAAGGACATAGCAGTAGCGAAAAAGTATTCGTATTCATGACACAAATCCATTAGGTATATTCCTGAATTCTATTCAACTTACACAAGTCTAAGCTCTTACAACATCCCGTTAGACTCTTGGGTTCATAGTTCTTCATATTATTGATCGAAAGAAATTTTATAGACAGATGTAATGATTGCAAGTTCGCATGAATACGAATACATGTCTCCGTTCATTTGTAATTTACAAGAACATCATATATATATAAAGCACGATAGTAATGCAATGAGACAACACATAACATAAATTAGTATGAGAAGTACGGACGGCATAGCAATTGAAAAAGTAAAATGTGGTCCAAAAATGAGGTTAGAGGTTTCATGAACTTTTTGGATCCAAACGAAAATTTCTGTCGACTGCTGATAAGCGACTGGAGTAACAGGAACGCCTCTGTGCAGATAAAACTAATAAGCTTTGGCCAAGAACACTAAATATTATTCAGTCTCAACTAATTCAACTATCACAGTCAATAGCTAACGGAAGGCAAGAACAACGTTCGGTTGACATCTCTTTTCTGATCAAGATGGTCAGTCAGGCCACTCCTTCTATTGTCCTTCCTCACAGACTGACTACATGACAGCGCCACAGCTGCCAGGGCCAAGTTATGCACGCCCCTTCAACCAATGGTCTTTACGCACGCTAGGCAAAAGAATGAGTTTCCTCAGCTATAGTCTGACCATTTTATGAAGGCGGTTCAGTCGTGGTCAAATTCCTTTATGGCGGTGCCAATTCTATGTGTATATCTGAGATTTTGTTCGGCCCATATATTAGCCCCGCCCACTAACTGCATACATATACAGAAATCTCAGAAATATTTATAGAATTTGCCCCGCTGTAGAGGAATTTGACCACGACCGCACCGCCTTCATAAAATGGTCAGACTGTAATTGTCCGAACGTTTTGTATAACCCTCGTTAACATAGCTTAATGTTGACCAAAAATGTGCAAAATTGCTAGCCAACAGTTCAGTTTGCTTCCGCAGACGCCGTTATTAAAGTTTCAGAGAACTTTTCACACTAGGAAGGAATTAGAAGTCAAAATTCTTTGCAAGTGAGTGGGCCATTTAAACAAATACAGTTAAGCATTTGGACGCATAGATGACGAAACTCGTTCTTTTGATAAGAGTGTGTACAAGCTCTTACGAGTAAACGTTCAGTTCGTACGTCGTTTAACTTGACTACTTTCCATGGATAACTGTAATCTTAGATACCGGCTTTCATTGTTCAACAGGACGACGTGCAAACAGATCGTCGCTCACAAGTTGAGCGCGCAACTGTAGAGCGTGGCTCCGGCATAGGCGCACCTACGGACGACTGTGTTACAATCTCAGCACAACACAATGAGTCTTCTAAGCCACTACCTTCAGCACATAGCCATAAACAAAATACCGCTTCTACAGGGTGAGGTAGAAATACTGTTACGAAATAAAACTCAGATTTATCCCAGCAAAAAAATACATTTAGCACTCCAATTAAAGAAACGATTAGCAAATACTGAAGGGACAATATGGTACAAGCATTATTCAAAATATTTCACTCGAGCCTTCACTGCACTACGAAGTCTTTTCGGGAAATCATCAATGGCGGCACGCACAACATCTAAGGGTATTTTCTCCGCGCATTTGTTCAACTTAATTTTCAAAACTTCCATATTTTGGCAAGGAGTCTGGAGTCACCACAAAGAATAATCAAAAACATTAAGATTAGGTGATGCGGGCGTCCATTCTTCTTTGCTAATCCCAGAGGGAAATTTCCACTTGTTCTTGTCCCTGAAGGGGTTAAGATTAACAAAGAAAGATATATTGAGGACATTCTTAAAGGTGCACTGACCCCATGTTATAATTCTGTGTGCGGTGATAAAGTTTGGACTCTCCAACAAGATGGGGCGACCAGCCACAGTGCTCGAGTAACACAGGAGCGGTGTAGAGACAACTGTCCGTCCTGGATTAGCAAAAACGAATGGACTCCCTCATCACCTGATCTTGACACTCTTGATTATTCTTTGTGGTGACTCCTGGAGAGCGAAGCCTGCTCTACCCCTTGCCAAAATATGGAAGCTTTCAAGATAAAATCAAACAAATGCTGGGAAAAAATATTCATAGATGTTGTGCGTGCTATCATAGATGATTGTGCAGTGAAGGCTAGAGGAAAACATTCTGAATTATACTTATACCGTACCATATTATTTCTTCAGTATTTGCTAATCATTTTCTGTAATTGGAAGGCTAAATAAAATTTTTTGCTGGGATAAATCTGAGTTTTATTTTGTAACAGTACTTATGCCCCACCCTGTACGAGATCTAGTCTAATATGTACAGTATGTATATTGAGCAAAGCGCTTGCGAGTCACGTATATCTTACCAACGCTGACACTATCAACACGCAAGGAAAACAACAGACGAAAGAAGAAAGGAAAATACTAGTGAGTGAAAAAACCTGAGATACGGAGACAACAATAAGATCCGCCGTGTGTTAGCTTCTCTTATTACTGATGCCATAAACAGAACCGTATGGTATAATGGCTCTTAACCTATCAGATCATAACGAGATAAGGAGCAGGTTTCCCGTGCCCTTCACAAAGAGTTCTGTCAAAAACTAACCACGTTTTTCAATGCATCATAAACCTCAGTAGATCCGGATCAGAAAATTGTCAGAATAATAATTGGCTATAACAAATATTCGCTAACATATGATGAATATAACTGAAACCCTCACATCTTCTTACAACGCCAGACCCCAAGGCGTTAGCTATGAATAAAGGCTTTGTATTCAGAATTGCCATCTTCATATCCACAGGACCCCCAACAACACAATGCACGGAAGACAGTGCGGCATAGTGTGTCACAGACAATGAGGAGCCCACGTTTGGAAGATACCCGTACATGGAATATGAAATCCTAAAAAGAAGTGAACAGGAACCAGCATGGTCATTAAAAAGAAAATGAGCGAAGTAGATTGAAGTAACGTTCAAAAATGTATGAAGTTCAGACATCGTGAAAAACTCGATAGATGAAAATGAAGAGAAAGCAGTAAGCCTATAACAAGAAAAATACAAAGCAGGCGATTCACTTATTGTGTTGATAATATTCGCCCTTATAATACTGTCAGGAGACTATCACGATTAACTTATTCAGAGGTCAACAAATAGCTACAGAGGTATCCCTAGCACCAACATGGCTGCCCACACGCTAGAACGCTTCGTTTATGACACAATTGAGCCATTAACTACATGATCGAATACGTGTCAAAGGCGACAGAAACCTAAAACTGAATTCAACATAAAAAACCCTCTTAGTTAAGATCCTCCAAAACGTTAAGAGTTCGTACTTAAAATCGTTTACTTTAGGTGCTATCAACTAAAGAATGTTGTCTGTACCTATCTTCCAATGAGTCTGTAACTTGCGCCGATCTAACTCAGAAAGAACGATGCATGTATTAAGAAATTAATCGCAACTGCAATAAACAAAATGCCATTGAAATTATTAAAACCACTAACAAACATCCACAGTAGAGGGAATATGAGAGGCACTATGAAGCTGAGAGCCCACAAGTCTCGGTAACTTATTGTCAGGGTGAACCCGGAACCATTCAAGTCCTCCTCCGGTACACCATAGCGAGAGTGTCGCAATGGAGGCTCAGCTTGGGGTTGAAAATTCTTCGAGAAGGGATACTTAATGCCATCAGCGAGCGCGAACAATAGCGAGGAAAAGTAACTACAGTTAGAATTGGGATCAGCGACAGTCTTCGGTGGGGGAGTCCGTCGCGCACTCCCACCTCTACAGGCGGAGAACTTCCTTCGTTTCTCGATTGGGTCGTCACAGAAAGGGATTTCCTCAGACACGACCTGATTTTTGGTAGATCGTGCATTGGTCTGAGCCTGAGGTTTAGCATACTGATGGTAGGGTTTTCTGTACCGGTACCGGTGACCTGGCGCCGGATTAGGTACATGGTTATTACTAGCACTAGGCTCGGGGTTAGACTTGCGCTTAGTAGGTTTGGGAGCAGGTTCAGCGTTGTCGTGATTGGCATCAGTAGTTCGGTGGCGAGTACGATGGTCATGTGGAGACCTATGCTCGGTGGTCTGATCTTGATCACCAAACAAAATGTCAAGGTTATAGTCAATAATAAGATCGTGGACACCAACAGAATGTACCTGGAACATGGGAGCGCCATCGGGATGGAAGAACATGCCACCACTTCTCTGTCCACCGAAGAATTCATCAAAGCTGTGGAAGAAGCTCTCGTGGTCGGGCGAAGACGCAGTGGACCTTTGGAAGAAGTGCGAGAAAGCTTCTTCCTCCTCGGGTGTGCGGCCTTCCTTCTCCATCTTTACATAAGCGTCATGGCCCAGTCTATCGTACGCTTTCCGCTTCTCCTCATTTATAAGAGTGCCATACGCTGGAGAAAGAAACAAATTGATCTGAATTTTAAGTAAATTGGCAAGGGTCCCTCCCACCACCAATCCAATTTCACTACGTAGGTAGGTACGTAATTTACGGCAACCCTTTGAAGTGCAATAAGCAACTTTATAGAAAAAACTCCTTATTCTGCAAGACAACTATAAACTAAACCTCAATATTGTTTTCGGTTAGACTAATGCGTGACCACAATTTGAATTGAACACATCTTAGAGCCAAGCTATGGCGTATAAGATCGGCAGTGCTGAGTTTCATGAATTTTCCGGTGTTCTTCAGATCAGAATTACTCAAATACCATACCGGTATGATCCTTGTTTAACCTACTACTCAAATACCATATTTGTATCCGTATATAGCCTACGTACATTCTATAGCTAAAACAGTGTGTAAGGTTCTCGGCCGCAAAGTCATCTGCAGCAACCAGAGCCATGCCTGGGTGATAAACATACCCAATTGATACTTTTCTTATCGCTCGGCGGGGACTAAGGCATTTCAATACAAATACAATGTAAACATGAAAGAATTCTAAATTTTCGTTTTAAACGATGCCATTACAGCTCCTACGCGCAAGAGAAAGGCAAAGAGCGTGATGGTGATGAGACCGACATACAAAATGAGTGAGAAGGATATTGTTGCCTGATTCAAAAGACTGGCACAATTGGAAGATGTTGATGACTTGCTGTAGATGGACATCCAGTTAAACTAAGTCATGATCGTAAACGTGATCAGAGACTGATTTTTTATATTGACAGACTGATTAGGCCTATTTCAATTCTAATGGCATGCACGTTGTAATAGGAGATGTCATTAAAAGAAATTGACTTTCTAAAAAAGCTGAGTTTATTTTTCATTTTTATAGACTACGTGTATTACGGGCCACTAGTTTTTTGGACGGGCTATCAGAAACTAAGATTTGGCATGGTGGCCCGTATTATCCCGAACGGGCCATCTCAGATTTACACGAAGCTTACACACTACTAAAGTGTGGCGTGTAGAATGGACGTAAACACGTCCTAACGTGTCAGCCCACAACCAACAACGTCCAGACAGACACACACACACACATGGTGAAAACTACAGACCCTGGTGGCTATAAACATTACCTATGGTGATTTCCTTATATTTGTCGTCGGCCTTAGGATCCGTCGATTTGTCTGGATGTGCAGTCTTAGAAAGTTTTCTGAAGGCCTTTTTGATTTCAGCGGCGGAGGCGGTTTTGTCGATCCCCAGCAGCTGATAAGTTGAAGGAAGAGGGCAGTGTTAGATAGGAAAGCGCTAGCGTAACCTTGTTGGTTACGCTGTCAACATCAACCTATCAACAAATACCATGTTTCTTTGGACCTTATTAACAGCGCTATTCTAGCGAGAAAGGTTTACTTTATGCAATAATTGGTAAAATTTTTCGTTTCTATGAGACTATGACACACGTTTGTTATCGCTACATACAATTAGTGTTATTCTTATAAAAAGTGTCTAATTTGCAACACAAAAGGGTAGAAGTACAGTACATATTTCATGAGCGAATAGTATTAACACAGAGGCAGTCAACTCCCAACACACATTGCGTAGGCTATACGGTGCATGTAACGTATCCTACGAATATCTACTCGAGGATTGCATTAATTGGAATCGACGTTGTAAACACGTCGTGACTTCCCAGCCCGCATACCACAGTGGGCTGGATATGGCATATAAAAGATGGCGGGCTGGACCAAAATAGGAAGAAAACCTGTCCAGTATGTCAGGGTACTACATGCAAGTCAATAGTACTGAGTAAAAGAAATGCCGGGAACGGGACGTTTGATCCTGACAGACAATTTCCTCAATAAAGTTTGGACGGATTGACATACAGACAGGATGAAAACTAGACATGCTCCCATATACTCCGTAAGCTGTAGTCGGATGGCCCAAGCTCAGTTCCTGCTCTTAGGCCTAACAATTTCCAACTCAGACTCTAGGTCCCTAATAATGTCCGACTTCGATTTGCGAATGTGGTAAAACCCACTAAATTGGACTGAAACACTGAGACAGCTCATTTTTAGTTGCTCAAGCACTTACGCAAGCTCATAACTTACAAGTGAGGAATATTTCTTTCACAACGACTTCCAGGGATGTTGTAGAAACAGTCCTAAACTGTTCCCCAATCGCTGCGGTTATTTAGAATTAAGGTACGAGAAATTTTTCAAATATTCATCTAAATAAAATTAAACCCAAAGATTGATACGCGATGAAAAAAAATTATGGAGTTACGAAGGCTTTTACAAGAAAGAAACATCAGTGTTGCAGGGGAGACAGGATGTATGACTAAAATGATGTGAAACACAAGCCCTGGATGACTACGCAAATGCAAGGTAAGACATGAAAAAGTTACCAAAATTGAACAACAAATAATGTGATAGGCCTAATGTTAAGACCAGCTGAAATTTTAAAGTGAACTACGAACAAGCATAAGCCATGGATATAAATGATCGACAGAATCTCTTGGTACACAATAATCAGCTTAGAAATTACAGTGAAACAAGAAGTATTTTATAAGAAATTAAGTATACCCGCACACTGTAAAAAAGTCTACGCAATATTATAATAAATTATGTATAGAAAATACTTGCTGATACCGTACTCAGATATAAACTAAGAACTAACTACTCACCTTATAATAGTTTGCTAGTGTTGCACATATGCACATGAGCAACACAACGAAGAATAAGAATTGACGCAACATTCTGTGAGTCAAGGGAGGGCCAGAACTAAAAGACTTGGGGTTATGTAGACGCTTCCCGCACACGTCCGTACAGATCGACAAAGATACAAATGTCAGGCGAAGTTTTCAAAATACGTATCGATTTGGATCAGTGACTGAAAACGCCGCCACTACCTGAGACAAAAGGAAACAAAAAGTTGCATTAGCACAGTTAGTTAGTTATAAACTTTGTTTAACCTCCGTAGCCGCAACTCAGGCGTTCCAACAGAGATGAGTGTGTAGTATTTAAATACCACATAATATGTCGCGTGGCCTACGTGCGCTACTACGGGCNGTCCCGCGGACTAGGTACGCTATCTCGATCGACAGCCCACCTCGCGGAACAGAAAAGGAAATAGAGAACCTACCTAACTTTACAAAACTAACCTCGTCAGCAGGAACTGCAACCAGATGCTACATCCCCTGCGGAGAAGCCACTCGGGACCCTTGGGTGCGTGTAGCACAGTTAACTTTAGTAAAAGTTAACCTCCGCTATCCATAAACAATGATCTAAAGACGAAGGGGCATGCAGTATGTAAAAGAAAAAAAGAAGAAGCGATTAATCGAGGAAGTTAAGAAACTTCAAAATGAACAAAAAGTCTGGAAAGAACCGACAAAATATCACTGGCAGTACGATCTTCACAACACTAAAAGTTCTTCAGCATTGACGATGTGGAACCCTAGAATGTTTGTACTGATTGAATAAACAAGAAAATACAGAGAGAAAATATACAGTGAGGCAGGTAGCATAAAATTCCTAAATCTTTAGCTAGTAGTAAAAATTGACGTTTAAAATAACATGACCGTCATAGGGTGGCATTATAATAATTAAAAACGTCAGGATTTTTTTTTTTTTTTGCTTCTCCGTATACTAGTAATAATTTGCTTTCTTAGAGTCTATATTGTTTCATAAGTCTTTTTTTTTTCAATCACGAAAATTCAGCGTTCCCCTTTTATGCAGTTTTAAAATGTCTAGAGCTTCTATACGAGACACTGGGTTCAAGAGTATAGGAAGCAAAAAGTGTACGAAAGCTGCCCAAAAGATCTAGCTACGGCAGATCAAAAGTGATCTTCTGTAGATCTTGGCCCCTTCGGGCACAACTCTTCGAAATGTCGAGGCCACAGTATGCAACGCACGCTCAACTTATGAGCCGACGTTCAGCGAGCACGTCATCCCCATGACACTGTTACAGTCTGTATCCAAGATACTCCTGGAAAGTACCCACCTCATCAAGTTGAAAGATGTGAGAGTTGAGCGTCCGCTCACAACTTAAATGTGCGACAGTATAGTGTCGCCTACATTACATGCAGTGGTTAGAGAATAAAATTATTGCACAGAAGAGTGTGTCACACAAGTGGAAACTTAACCAGTATGTACAGCACCACTGAGGAGCTCTCTTTCTCAGTGTCGCAAAGGGTCCAGCAGCCCGGCGTTTCCAAACTTTTTCTGTGTCTGACACGCCCCCCCCCCCCCAAAAAAAAAATAAATAATAACAATTCTTCACGCGTACCCACACTCTGTACTAAGTTAGTAATTTGCATGATAAAGAATTCAATTAATATTACATTCTTGGTTTTACCATAGCACCCACGTCATACTAGGTGATTCAATAAGCGAGACGCAATTTGCTAGCTATGCCGCACCAGTATATGAATGGGTTATCTCCGCATTCCTGGCGGAGTGTCTCAGTTGGCTCGGTGCACTCCTTACTACTGGCGAGGAAATCAGGTGCGAAGCATCTCCAAGCGAAGAAATGAGAAGAAAATTGAAACACTAGTGCAGAGGATCCCTTTTTTTTACCGCCCCCCCCCCCCCTCTCTCCCACACACTGGGGAGAAAATAGGACTACCATGGGATAAGTAGGTTACGGTACCTGCCTTCGGCAACCCACCTCGCGGAGCATAAGGGAAAGTCGACTATAGACAATCTATCTAACCCTACCTACAAATAAACAGAAACTGCGGACAGCAGTAACATCCCCTGTGGAGAAGGCACTCAGGACACAGGACAGCCCTTGGGTTCACGAGGCCCATATTTATTACTGACAAGGATAAGACCCGTCAGAATATACATGTAGGTACACCTGAGGCATGAAGAATTAAATTTATGCAACAAATTCATGTTGGTGAATTTTAATCCAAAAGTTCGTGCCCCTTAAAAGGCCATCTCGCACCCCATGGGGTATGAGTGCCCACGGCTGGCAACCCCTACTGTAACCCAAGCTGGGTGCCCCAAGGCGTAAGGGCCGGCACAGTCAACGACGCCAGTATCAGACAGATTAACACTATACAGTCACGCCAGTACCCAATCGGAAAATTTCAGGAGATGATCCGATACTATCCTAAGCCGCGCTTATATTCCCAATGTAATTGGCTATGATTTCCCGATAGGGTCATAAGGGTGCGTGAAAAACAAGGAACACACACACAACCGAAACCTTCCATGTTCTATGACGGCCAAGAGAGCGAGAGCGGACCCAGGATGGAAAAGATCATAAGTGAGCATCAGCTTCACACCTCAATTAAGTTGTGTAATTAATTTTCAAGCATTTTGTTATTAAATCATTTTTTGTTTGTGGTAAAAATTTCAATGGGTGTTAGGTATTATAAGAAGATTTAACCATCCCTAAATAAGTACTAAGCTCTTCTAAGAGAGGAAAAGTATGTCGACAGAAAAACGGGGAACCCATGCACGAGGGTGTTCCCACACAGGATCAACGCGCATGGGAACAGCAAGTCGGGAAAGAAGAGGAAGAACAGACAACAGTAAGATCAGTAGGAGTATGAAAGTGGAAGGAAGTAAATTTCAATATCGTCCAACACTCCTGTAATGCAGTCTCTTCATTATTAACATAGCTAGTATTTGCATGATTATCCTTAATAAAACTGAGGTCAGTCATGATGAGGGGAGGATAGGGGTAACAGTAAAAGGTAATAAAGGATGCTATATATAGGCGAAACAACACTGGTTTGATGCAACCTTTTTCAGGAAAAATTGGAAATAGAAATAGACAATACAATTTTTTTTGCTGCAGTTCTTGAGCTGTCTTCCTATTCTGCGGGCGCTGATGTTACTGCAGCTCGAACTATTCTTGAAATGTAATAACATATAAAACGTGCGCCATCCCGCAAACTCCACCAACTTAAACTTAAGCTCACAGTGACAAAATTTTATATAATTTTAAGAACAAGAATACAGTACCACTGCAATTCAACCTCTCACGTGATTATTTTGTGTTTGAACATTGGTTCGTCATCTTTATTCTTAACTGAAGATTACCTGAGTGCAAAGGGCAGAAGTGTTGTGCCTATACTGGTCAGAGGTTTGTGTAGGAGTTGTGTTGTTAAAAGATCACTTATTTTCTGTGCATGGGAGAGCAAACTACGCCCTTCTTGCAGCTTTGTAGTAGAAATTTTACTAGCGCTTCAGTGGCACACTGCCCATATCTCGCCGAACTATTCCTGTGTTTAACCACAGGCTCGTGCGCCGCTAGGGAGCGGAATTTATCTCATTTAGTAGTAGAACTTTATTATCATTATTTAATTTACCTATAGTATATGTAATTCACAGAGAGAAAATTAGGGCCGTAATTGACGATAGCATTTATCGTAATAGATTCATCACAGTTTGTGATAGAGGTCACATCTGATAAGAAAATTCTTCAGGGCATTTCTATTGAATTGGCCGCGAGGTCCCTCAGAAAGCATTCCTCGGAGGATGGAGTCAGCATTCCAACCATGCAGGTCCGGAAAGCAGTCCCTCCGCTCGTCGGAGAAGGTGGGACACTCAGGCATCAAATGCAAGACAGTGAGGGGTACGACGCAGTCGTCGCAATTGGGTTTCGGACGTCTCATCCGCAGATGGTCGTAAGTTTTGTGTGCCCAATACGTAGGCGGCACAGTACGACGTCCATTCGGCGGTCATCGATATTTGACGAGTGCCACCGCCGGACGGTCTCCTTCATTGTTCATAATTTATTATATCTCTACGCCAGCCACAGGGATTGCCATGCTAGTACAGATTTCGTTTAATTAGTGGGTAATAGTCTAAGCAGGGGACTGCACGGTTTGCCGTAGGCAACTCCATCTCACCTCTGGGCTACCTGCCTCGATTCCTCATCAGCGAGCTCATTGCCCGCGATGTCAATATGACCAGGCACCGAACAGATAGACACAGACTTTATATCCTCTTGAAATTGTTGTATCGTACTTACTATTCAGTTGATGACGGGGTAGATGCTGTCGTATGCTCGAATGGCCTGTACTACACTCACTGAGTCTGAGAATATTGTAAAGTTGTTCTCATCGCTGCCTCTAATGAGGTGCAGCACCGCGTACACGCCGAACAGCGCGGTGGTGGAAGTCGAGGTCTCCGGTAATAGCCGGTATGCTCTAGTTTCATCAATCGCAGCGGCTGCGCATCGAACTAGGTCTCTCGTTTTAGAGCCATCGGCATAGATGTGGGTAGAGTCACTATGGTTGTCTCTCACGTGATCGTGAAGAGTTTTTAGTAAGAGGGGATGGGAGTCTTTCTTTTTTTGGTATTGCGTGCCGGGGCACAAAGCTGAAACTGGTATGCGCCAGGTTGGTTTGTTTCTGAACAGGACCGGGTCCACCTTAAAGGGCTCGATTTCCGCTAGGCTATGTAGGAGAGGGCTTCATAGTCATTGGAGAAGTGTGTACGGAAAGTCTGCTCCCTCTTCCCAGTCTCGGCAGACTGTTCCAGGCTGGGAATCGAGGGACTTGTTCTAAGCGGGCTAGGTACTGATAGGTAAGTTGCGCCCTGCGCTGCTGCAGGCTGGGTTCGCCGCTCTCAGCGAGAAAACTTTGTATGGGTGATATACGGAAGGCTCCGGTGTAAAACCTTAGTGCTGCATTGTGCACAGCGTCCAGTCGCTTTAGGACTTTAGTCCTCGCAGACTGATATACGACACAGCCGTAGTCTAGTCTGGAGCGTACAAGAGTTTGGTAGAGGTATAACAGGGTTAGCCGGTCGGCGCCTTACGAGTGTCGTCAGGTGCTTGAGTAGGTCGAGCCTACGCATGCATTGCGTTCTCAGAATCTCAATGTGGGACTTCCATGACAGTCTTCTATCTAGCTATTATCATTCTGAGGAATTTCACCTCTTCGGAATACAGTAGTTTATCCGTAGTTCGTACATTTCAAGTTCAGGTGACTCCACAAGTCTGGCACGTCTTAAGTGGAGGGCCGAGGTCTTGGCAGCAGAAAAGGTGAAACTAGGGTCGGTCGCTCAGTTACAAACGCGGTCAATGGCTCGCTTTGATGGTCTTGCAGCTTGGTTTATTGGTACTGCACCTAAACCCATGCATAATTAGGTTAAGAATAGAACAACCTTCATTTAGGCATTTACTTTACAATCACAATATATATATATAAATGAGTGATACAGTTAGCTACATTAGTTTGCAATCTGAGAATTATGATCAACGTAAACAATGCAACTTGGCTAAGCCAAGTTACCAAAAAAAAAAATCTACCAAAAACTGGTCAAGACAGTCTCGCGCTCACCAAATAACCACACACATAGTACATAGGTAGGTAATAAACATTAATGAGTGACATACCTAGGTACTGTTAGAATACTTCCCAATTTGTAAATTAAGTTCAAGCTAAATACTGAAAGTGGGCGAAGCCAAAATCGCACAATTATATAAAACATAGCATGCATAAACACTAAGTGACGAAACAGATTACAGAGCTCTCAGTCCACACGATTTAATACAACAAATTACGGCAAGAGTAGGTGAGTAACATAGAAAGCAATGGACTAACAGAAAGAGAGGTTCTGTCTAGGAGCATTTGTTACGTCGTAACGTAGCATTATAGGTACAGTTCGTACAACACGGAGCTGAGCAATGGCGAAGAAACGAGTTTCGAAGGTGTTAGATTAGCGAGTGACATGATCCTGTCTCACTACTGCTGAGTGTAGGAGTAAAAAAGTCGGGAGTTTGGCGTGTCAAAATAGAGATCCAAATTTGTTGATGAGAAGAGAGGAAGCCTTGGGCCACTGAGCAGGCTAGAGACTCTGTAACTAGCAGCAGACGCTGGCCTCCCTATCCGCGCAGGGAATGCGCGTGTCACAAGTTATAGGTACTATGGAGGAGAGAAAAACGGAGGCCCCTGTCAGCCACTACATCACCCTGTTCTGACGTAGTGCAGAGAATCCTTGAGAGTACACAAGGAATTTTAGAACATTAAGATCGTTATAGAATTAGGTTTGCACAGCCACAACCGAGCTGATGGAATTGGTCATGATAGTGCCTTGCCTATACACAGTTAACGCTGTACAGAATAAGAGAGGGTGTCACATAGCTATGGTATGCTTCTTAAGACTGAATAGTTGGGCCTTCGTCTCTATTAGCTATACAGAGCAGTACAAGCCTCTGTTTCCACAACAAGGCGATATCACAGTGGAAGAAATAAGGGACATAGAGTAGGTATATCGGTAGAAATGAGGAATCCCAGGCACACGGATGTTCCCACACAGAATCAACAAGCATGGTCAGGAAAGAAGAGGAAAAACAGAAAATAGCTAATCTTTCTAGTGTGAATATGGAAGAAAGCAAAGTGGGCACGAAAGATGGACGTCCTAAAGGCCTACCTCAGGCTAAGGCAACCTATACATTCTCTTGGGGTTGAGGATAAGCAAACCTAACTAACCCATGCTTGCTCAGGGGTCATGAGTAGGAGTACTGTATAACGATGGAAGGAGGCAATGTGAGCATGGAAGAAAGATGACCAAAGGCCTAGCTGATGTAACCCATGTAATGCCTCCCCCAATAACATAGGACAATAAACCTAACCGAATAACCTATCCAAATCCCTCTTGAGGGATTTAGGTAGCTATAGTAAGAAGTTCTACAGTGAAGATGGAGCATTGTGACTGTTTTCTTAGAAAGTTTGAAAAACCTGCAGCAGTAGAAGTGTGAGCCATATTGTTAGAGTTTTTCATTTTTTTAAACGCCCAGTGAAATTACACAGACAGTCAGTAAGAATTTAGGTCCCAGCCAACTTTGAAACTCCACACCATTTAACAGGTTATTTATGGAAGAACAATACCTTCATGTTTCCAAACTTTTGTCCTTCATGCACACACTAAAAATTTTCTAACTTCAACCCATCATCCAAGATAAATTCTTCTCAAGGTTTCATGCAGTTATCAGGTACTACAAGAAGCCACATTTTGGTTCGGTGGTACTGGTTCAGAAGTAGGTATGTAGTAGTAGCTAATATCATCCTAGGTCTACCACCGCACCCACAACAAAGTGTGATCCAAAGCCCAAACAGTGAGGCTCGGTACGGCCGCCGTGAGGCGAGCACACCACGGACGACCTAGTATTCAATGACACATTACTTGTCTCGAGTCGGCCACGTGCGCTACTACAAGCATGGTTGAGGGAAACACAGCGCAAACAGTCTCAGAGACACGACAAATGAAACGAGGAGAAAACAGAAGAAGGACACTCGTGTGGACGGCCTCTTTTATGGCTCTCAGCCCGTGAGAAGGTAGGAGCCCCGCGGAATAGGTTGGCCAACTCGATCGGCGGCCAATGTCACGGAACAGTAGAGGAAGTATAGAATTCGAACCTACCTAACCTAACAAATTAACATTGTCAGCAGGAGCTGCGTCCAGCTGCAATATCTCCGGCGAAAAAGGCACCAAGGACAGTCCTTGGGTTCGTGAGGCCCATATACCGGTAGTTATATATTCTGACAAGGATAGGGCCCGCCCGAGTATGCCCTTAAAGGCGGTGGTTCAGAAATGATGTCTCAGCTGTATGCAGCAATCACCTCATTATCCAACATTGAATCTACTTTAGTTTCAGTTTATGCATCAAATATTAAAATGCACACAAGCTTGAGAGCTGCACGATCAAATGCTTCACTAATAGAGAGGACGCATATTTCAATATTTGACAAATTAAATGTACAGAATATCCTATGGGAAACGGGCTTGAGGTCGACAAAGTATATCATGAATGGTTAGAACCATTATCGCCTCGAAAGAGGTAGGACAAATATTTAAAAGCTATGGTAAACAGTTCAATTGTGAATGGATGCATTATATACTTAGCTTTCAAAAGTTCAAAACCAATGTGACATTCTTGCACATAGGTACCATGTCTCTTTAACTTGTGTACCTATATGTTAATTCCAAGTCAAATAGCTGATTTTCAACATCTATGCACAACTATAGCACCTGAACTCAATATTGGAAAAATATATCTAGTACTTAGAAGACTAGTAGTTCATGTTTGTAACACTATAAATAAGATTTGTTTTCATGGCTCACTCTCTCAGTAACAAGGTAGGTAGCTACTTACACACATCCCGTATAATGGACAGCATGAAGAGATATACACATGTTCCCATACAGTACATTTTATGATGGTGCCATGTGAAGCAGGTGAGAATCCAGAAATTATACAAAATATACCTGAGTAAACTCTTTAAAAATATTACAGCTAGCCAAATTCCTCAATAATGGATGCTTGATGCAAAGGTCAAAGTTATAGTCTATCTCTCAACTGAGGACACTGAATAACATATTAAATGCAACATAAAAAATTCTATTCGTGAAGTATCATACATCATCCACTGGCTAGAATGTCCACAGCAAAAACTTAGGACTCACCAAGTAAGAAAACAAAGTCTCTGAACACAGTCAGATAAAGATGTAGTACTAACATGTAAGCACTATTTGTAAATAGCTAATAGCACATTTCTACTCCAGATGAGGGATGTACACTGGTAGAAAAAAAAATACTTTATGGTAATACAAAAAAGTAATGGTGCAACTAAACTACATTAGCTACCTTATTTTCATCTAAGAAATGTTGAATTCTGTAAAATCCTTCAACTGTACATGTCAACGCTTAACACTTTACAGCAGTAGTCTGCAGCAGGGTTGGTAATTTTTTTGTGTTTGGTTTTATTTATTGGTTTTTTATTCTTATTCGTTTTCTCAAGGTGGAAATAAAACCGTGAAATGATACAATAATTGTCTATAGCTAGTTATTCTGCACTGTGCTAAAGAAACCGGTAATACTTGGCTATCAAACAAGATTATTGCTCCCTTTTTATTATGGAAAACTTCAAAGTTGAATATGATAAGGTTGATTAAGTTTAGTTAGATACCTATAGCACTTACCCCACAGCAAGCAATATAACTGATTCCTAAACTATTAAGGAACATGTCTAGTACCCATCCACCATACTAGTAGCTGTTCACTTGGCATTAAATAGCTTCCTGTGTGAAAACGAGCAGTTCTAGAAAATAGTAGAAATCCTTACATAGGCTTAAACTCTAGGCTAAGTAGTGCCCCACCATCCTTGAAAAATGAAAATGGGGAAAAAATGAAAACTATCAAAAATGGTGATGGTTTTCACATTTTGCACTAAAAACATGAAAAAAATGTGAAAACCACCACCATTTTGTATAGTTTTTTTTTCGCCCATCATTTTCAGGACAGTGTGGCACTACTTAGCCTATGTACAGCTTTCTAGCACTGGTAGGTTTCACACAGGAAGTTATTTAATGCCAAGTGGACGGCTATTAGCATGGTGGACGGGTACTAGACATGTTACCCTATGGTGAGCTGACAGAGCAGTTATGGTGTGTTCAGTTCAACTAGGAACTGCTGCTGCTCACATAAAGAATAGAAAATCCAAAAATACAGTATAATTAAAAAAATCATGATTAAAAAAATCAATTGATGCAATCAGTTGATTAGATAAATTTGATTTGATCAATGCCAGCCCTGCTGCAATGGTAGTTAGTCTACCTACATAGTGGCTCATTAAACATTAGATTAAAGTTTATCAGAGCATTAAATTATTTAAATACCATAAAAATACGAGCATGTGCTTCCTCTTGTTTTAATTAGGTAGCTATGTAGAGGCATAGGTAGGTTGTTGAAGGAAACCGTAGGTATGTTGCAAGAAAGAATCGGCGTTGTGTTGCCTAAATGCTCATAAGATTTAATCATTCGAGAGTGTAAAAATATTCCCTTGTATGAAAAAATAAAAAACCAAAGAGATGAAAAATATTATTTTTTATAAAAAATCAATTCAATCAGCTGATTAAATAGCTAAATTTGATTTAATCACTGCCAACCCTGCTGGAATGGTAGTTACCAATAGACTATAGTGGCTCATTACATGATAGATAAGGTGTAATCAAAGCATTAAATTATGTAAATATAAAAATTTGAGCATGTACTTCCTCTTGTAAGTCTTCCTTCAATTATGTAGCTAGTTATGTAGAGGCATAGGTTATTGAATTCTATTAAGGGGAACGATACGTAGGTTGAAAAAAAAAAGAACTGGTGTTGTGTTGCATAAATGCTTACAAGAGTTAGCTAATGATCTGATAGCCTAAAAATATTCCATTTTGATAAAATAAAAAATCAAATGAAAAATGATTTATATAAAAAAATCAATTTCATTTAATCAATGCCAACCTTGGTCTGCAGGTACCACACTACAATTCTTCATCTACATCATTCACAGATTCAATACATATGTGGCATTAGACCATATGATATCCAGACCCTGTTAGATTGAGCTGTTAGGTCTGTTTAACCACTAAAGGCTAGGACAACCTATAGGTAGCCTACTCCAAAGCAACAACTCCCCCATTACGGTACATAGAATATGTAGATTAATAACACAAACAAAAACTTCAAGGGCAACCCAGGCCATCATAACATTACAGGATCACGATTTCAAACAAAATCACTGGTAAATCCCACAACAAGTTAAAATTGTGGAGCTCAACCCCATTTGACACAACTTAGAAACAAAGCAAACTACAAACACTTGTTTAACTGTATTTATAGCTAAATTAAATGTACACTGACCATACAATGACAAGAATTGCACTACGTATCGACATACAGCACAGGCAAGTCTCCTACTTTGCAAAGATGGCTATCCTTCAACACAAGTGGCAAGAGTTGGACCTGCTAAAATAGGTTTATTTTGGTAGGTAATGAGTCAGAATTGGAGTTGCAAGGAGGTGGAGATTTTTGGACTCCAAACAGAGTCAGTCTTGGTCCATCCAACTCTATATCATTGCTATAGGCAGCTTAAGCCTTCATTTCCACCACAAATGGTAGGTAGTTAATTGTTATAGGCCTATAGGATAGTTGCCAAGATAAACATGGAACCCAAGCACAAGGGTGTGTCCTCACAATATCTAATGCACACAAGCACAGCAAGTTGAGAGAGAAGAAGAACGAAACATCAGAAGCCTTCAAGTACACCAATTGAAGGAAGCAACGTGACCGGGCATGAAAGACATGTCGCAAAAGCCTAGCTAATGGGTAAGGTAACCTACACATATAGATATGAAATCCCCCTGGGGTCACAGCTCCCTTAACATAGGATGGGCAAACCTGTCAACTCCACAGCCCAGGTTCTAGGACAGGAGGGTCAAGTATAAAATCATACAAACTAAGAGACAAAAGTATTCCAGCAGTTTCAACAGAATTGTCCTTGGATGATTCAATGGTAACATATTAGTACAGAAGTGCTTCTATATCACAGATTAATGATGACTGTGGACAGAAAATATTCTTTGCAATTTCTTTGATACACTAAAATATCCCACTATGGCTGTTTACAAATCATTGTTGGTGATTTTTCTTACACTTCATCCATGACCAAACAGGTCTAATACATACCATTTGCTGTGTTTGAACCTAAGTCGCCGAGTCAGAAGTTTTTGGTTAAGTCACAGTTGGACACCTAGTATTTCCAAGAGTGCAAATTGCTATAAAATGGCCAACTCTTATTTTCTTAATGTCTCATTAAAAACATGTATTATTCAATATAATAAAAAACTTAAGATTCCAAATAATATATGTACGAAAAGACATCATTGCAAAAAGAAGAGTCGTTATGTTTCAATTAACACTTTTGCAATGGCAAGCTAGAGGCAGAAGACCTTTATTGTTAGCACCAGGACTCATGTAAGACTTCTCCAGGTCAAGAGGATAGTCCTGTGTCATCACACTCATACAAGAAAGGTATGATACTCTTTCCCAGATTTTTTCATTATTTCACATAGTCCCACAAGCAAGTTCCACTCATGTATAAATAAAAGAGAGAGAGTTGTAATTTTTTTTCTACAGCTATTTCAGCAGACTAGTCAATATATAAGGGGGGCATCCTCACCCAGCAACCTCACTTTATCTAATGACAACCCACATAGAATCCATAAAACAAAGGGCTTTGGAAAGGTGTTACAGATTCCAGTAGTGCTCTGCCTTGAGCTTACCACTGCAAGTGTTCCTTGGAACATTTTGACTATTTACAATGGCTTGCTTACGGCAAAGTACCGCTGTCATTAGCATGACTTGCCCACAGTGAAGCAGCAACAGGTTAGCCTATGCAGCTTCTGAGGATGCCTGTTTATATAACTCAGCAAGCCTTCTGATTAGTTCATGCAGACCATAGCCAGTTTACCCGTCACTTGTCTTGGGTTATGCGGTTTGTTACTTGCCTTACTTGCCATCCTTGCTATTCATCCTATCCAGTATTTACTATGACTGTGCATGTTGTGTAATGTGTAAGCACTATCATTGACTCCTGGACTTGAACCTGTTACAGCCAGTCCCTGATAACAAGAGCTCATATTCAGCCCAGGCCTTGCAGATGGACCAAATGATTTACCTATTATGTGAAACTTTTAATGTTTCTAACTTTCTGGTCCAGTAAATTCTATAGGATTACTTATTCATGAACTTATCAGATCTGGGTCCCTCTTAAGACAGAAGAGCCCAGTGTAGAAGCCCATGGTATTCAAAGGTATTCCACGTAGAAATATTTCTAAGTCTGATATTATAATTCTCTTAGTGAATTATCCAGTATCAAAGTAGGTAACTCCATTAGAGCATAATTTGAGGTCCAAAAATAATTCCAGTTGAGAATTATTCCAAGTCCAGAAGCCATTGAGGAGAGACCTACTGAGATGTTAACCCAACTGCGAGTCATCAATAAGTGAGGTTGGAGAATGAGGATGCCGTTATATACTGGTCTGCTGAAGCAGCTGTGGCAAACAAATCACAAGTGTCACTTTTGTACCTATATAAGAGCAAAACTAGCTTTTGGGACCAATGAAAACAGATTAAATAAAATCTGGGTTAGAGTAGGGTCACATGTCTAGTACCCATCCACCATGCTAGTAGCAGTCCACTTGGCACTAAAAAATTTCCTGTGCAAACACTAGCCGTGCTAGAAAGCCATACATAGGCTTAAACTTTAGGCCAAGTAGTGACGCACCATCCCTGAAAATGACAGACAAAAAATAAAACAAGCATAAATGGTGGTTTTCACATTTTTTTCATGTTTTTAGCAGAAAAAATTGAAAACCACCTTTTTTCTCATGTGATTTTTTGCCTATCATTTTCAGGGATGGTGAGGCATTACTTGCCGATAGTTTAAGCCTACGTTCGGCTTTCTAGCTCTACTAGTTTTTGCACTGGAGTTTTTTTTTAGTCCCAAGTGAATGACTACTAGCATGGTGGATGAGTAGGTACTAGACATGTTACCCTACAATACATGTCTTCTATGAGTGTGATGACACACAACTGTCCTAAAGAGAAGCCCTCTGTTATAAGAGTCTGCAAAAAAAAAACTCTTTTAGCCTAGTCCATAAATAGGTATCTTTCTAGCAGGTGGTAGTGAGTACTTTGTCTGAATTGTCTCATTCAATGACAATTACCTATGCCAAGGAGGAAATATTTTTGTTGGCGTTCAAGTTGCTTGTTCTGCTAGCAACATACAGTAGCTAGCTCAAAAATCTTTGGATAGATCAATATAGGATTTACAGGCCATATAAAATTTACAGGAACTGTTAGGAATGTCCTGAGGAACAGATGAATAAATTTTTGTGGTGGTCCCATCAGTTCCTTTTTCTGTTTTCCTGTTATTTAGTAACAAAGCTCAAAAAGCTAAGGATGAATATTCACAATATTTATGGAACATGCTGGAAAATTCTCAAGGAAAATAGGATTAAAGTTTAGTGATGATTCACATATCCATTTGTTTGTCTCTCAAAACAGCATTGCCTTGGGGAGGTTTCTACTTGAGTTATTTATATTTTCTAACATTTCAGATCCGAAAATACATAAAATCATGAGTGTGTCCAAATAATTTCATTAGCTTCATTTCTGTAGATATTTTGGTAGTAAGCAACCAACCAAATCAATAGGAAAGAAAGGGGTGATTTCGCCGCAAAAGCAGTTTTTTTTAATGTCGCAAAAATACGGTGAGGATAATGGCAAATGTTAGTGCAGTTTATATGTACATTCAGGGTTTTGGCCATAAGTGTGCAGTATTGATTTTTTTCTAACAAATTTTTTTTTACCTGTAATAAGGACTTAAAAAAAAAAAAGTGGTACGTGCGGCAAAAACACCCCGCTATTGAGGTGATTTTGCCACCCTCATTTTTTGTTAGGTGAAATGGGATGATTTTGCCGCAGGGTGAATTCGCCGCGTTTTTTCTTTTTTTTTTTCATTACTATTATTATTTACTACACCTCCCCCTCCCTATAGCAATGAAATGCATCTCAAATAGCCTAATTTGATCCTTAGTAGTCTAACTCCTCTACCACTGGAAACTTCCAGATTTCCTGTATGTCAGTTTCATTTTGAGATATAGGCTCTATAAGAAAGAAAAAAAACACCCGCGGCAAATTCACCCCGCGGCGAATTCACCCCGCGGCGAATTCACCCCCGCAGCGAAATCACCCCGCAGCGAAATCACCCCGCAGCGAAATCACCCCGCAGCGAAATCACCCCGTCTTACCCTAGTCATTTTAAATGAAAATGTCAAGGAGATTAACTTCAGGAAATAGCTAGGTATAAGTTAGACTTAAGGCTGCATGGCCAGTCATTTCTAGGGAACAACATCAAAGTTTGGACAATTACTAGTCACAGGTGTGGTGTCAGAGGAAAATTGACTTATTTTTGGAATGAGTTGGACATGGATGGGGTCCAAGGAGGAGGTCAGACACTAGTTGGACTCAGCAATCGAAATCAGACACCAACACAATAACCTTAGTCAGAGTCTGACAAGGTCCAAGAGCTGAGAGTTACAATATTATACCTATACGGTACTATCTAACACCACAACCCTGGTTTATACAATATTATTGAGAAAGACTCCATTTCAGTTACTTACTGCCTGCCAATCTTAGCTTTGATACAATTATAATAAATTTCTACCAAAATACTGTATAAATTCTTGGATGTTCAACAGCACAGTATATGGAGAGAGGTCAGCAATTATAACTGCCTGCAGGGCAATTTGGCAGGTGTAGCAAGAGTTAAAAAAAACTACATTCTTTAGAAAATATCATAATATGAACACAGTCACAAAGATGTTACAGCCAAAACTTTATACCTCAAGCACCTAGGAAAATTGTACAGCGAGATGTAACAAGGTGAGAAACAACTGTACTGTAATAGTGGACAGTTGAGAATTCTGCAAGGCAGCGTAACAAGATATCAATGCAGTAAATAATAGAAAAGGCAGGTACCGTATATAGTGCACTGATATACCAAAGGTACTAGATAGCTAGTTGCAGATCCATTCTGTAGTCACAATCCTAATACTGAAAGATTATGTAGGCTAGAATAAATTCTAGTTTTTTTTTAACAATAGAGGTAACTATAGCACAAACTGTCCAAATGCTTCTCAATGACTCCACTTCATGTTACATTAGTTATAAACTTTGTTTAACCTCCGTAGCTGCAACTCAGGTGTTCCAACAGAGATGAGTGTATAGTATTTAAATACCACATAATTTGTCGCGTGGCCTACGTGCGCTACTACGGGCAGGAAACAAGGCGCAAAGCATAGTAGAAGACACTCGAGTGGTCGGCCTCTTTCACGGCCTNTCAGCAGGAACTGCGGCCAGATGCTACATCCCCTGCGGAGAAGGCACTCGGGACCCTTGGGTGCGTGATGCCCAAACATATTGTGGCAGGGATAGGGCCCGCCCCAATATGCCCCTGAGGGCTCATGTTACATTCTAAATTTTATACATTGAGCCCTGAGGCACATTTTTTCTCTATTCCAAAGCACTTCAGTATTTAAAGATACTCTGTACAAACGGAATGATCACAAGACATCGCCATGAGCACTCAGCCTTACGATGCTCTATAGGTTATTAAAACTTCCAAAGATACACAGTCACAATCAAAAATGAGATCAGTGAAATCACTGCACAACTAAACTTCTCAACAGCTGTATATCATATCAAACACTATTAACATATTTATGTCTTTCCTATAGCTAGCTAATGTAATAGCTAATAACTATCTACATACCAGCAATTTCTAGACAATTTTATCTTACTTATCAGGCAGATGTACACAAACCCTAGGATTGCGAGTAATTTAGTCTTTATTGATTTCAGGTAGTTGGAAATAAGTACCATCACATTCACTGTAGTTTCCATTATTCATCAGGCTGGGGCATCATACACCAACCTAAAGCTTGTCATCAACTGAGTCTCTTAGAGCCTTGGGAGATCTGCGATAAGAAATGTCATATTCACTGCAGTTTCCACTGTCCATTAGGCTGGAGTACATAAACCTTAGGCTTGCCATCAACAAAGAGAGTCTCCAAGGGCTTTGGGTGATCTGCTAATAGTCCAAAAAGAAGACGCATCTGAGTGCAAAAAAGAGGTGGCTCAGCAGTTGGAGATGTTGAAAAGTTTAGGAGGATGACTTCATCAGGTAAACTTCTATAAAGGTTCCATGGATGGCCTGAATTGTTGGAGAATGGTTTAATAGTAACAGAATGATTCTCATAGTTATACAGGTCTACCATTTCATTAGCATAACCTGTGCATGCAGATGCAGCTCTCAATGTAGCATCGCATCCATGACTGTCGAACTTGGCAGGTCTTGCACGTTTTGTTACTCTGTTCCAACACAAACCATGGTATAGTGGACAAACTGATGAGGATCTGCTTCCAGTCTTAGTGTTAAGTTCGCAGCAACACCACTGTACGACATTAAATTTAAAGTCATGCCTGATAAAACTCTTCAGTAGCTTCAAAGAAAGTGCTTGAGATTCAGCTAAACCAACAACATGAGAATGGTGCTTAAAGAATCCACCTATGGCATATACATCAATGTTTCGATCACCATCACCCACCAACTTATGCAGAAATCTAAGCATAGAGGCTTCTTCGTGTCTGCTACCATCAAAATGAGCAACAGCAACATTATCAGTTGACTTCTGTACAAAAATTACTATATGGCAAGTTGTGGCATCATCTGACCCAACTATTTTCACTCTATCATCACTGCCAGGAACTAGTGCAAACTCTCTTTGTGCCACATACAACATTCCATCCTCAGTAACATTCTGCACAGGCTCTACATGCCAAGCCTTAGCCCGATTTGCAAGTGCCGGATGAGTCTGAAACAATAATGTAGTTGACTCGGGACATTTCTCAATTGCTGTACCATCTATCACCAACATAGCGAATTTGTATGATAGACTCTCAGAATGCAGCACTGTAGTACATGAGCACCAAAGCCACACTAGTACTCAAGACACTGAAGGATGGAAGAGAGATGAAGATTGACTTCAAGTGGATCTTCTGAGTCTCACACCAGGAATGCTAGACATATGGCTCTGCCCAACAGAGAAGCCACAGAATAGATTTACAGGGACTCACAGCAAGTAAACTGATGCAGTAAGCTTTGGAATCAGATACCAGAAAGCAGTATGAAATAACCAACACACAGAATATTTGGCCAGTAATGAAACAAAATGAATAGTGGAGATTTTAATGAAACAGTGCATATCATAAACAGACATTACTTATGCAACAAAAAAATGGTAAGTCACTATACAGTTACTGTGCCAAGTATGGTAGGTAGCTACCTATGTTAGTATTGGTAACAGTAAGTAGGTAGCTACCATGTATACTTGAGCACCATGGACAACTACGGTACCGATAGCTACTCATCTAAGTAGCTACATCATTTCTCCACATGTCACAACATAATAGCTAGCTACCATAATTCCAAAGACAGAAAATTCATTG
Organism: Parhyale hawaiensis; assembly: GCA_001587735.2. Classification (NCBI taxonomy): domain Eukaryota; kingdom Metazoa; phylum Arthropoda; class Malacostraca; order Amphipoda; family Hyalidae; genus Parhyale; species Parhyale hawaiensis. Next base: position 941,243 of record LQNS02000137.1, read on the forward strand.
GCAGACATACTCAGCAGAAGCTGTAGCTACATTTATTGTACAGGTGATAGGTAGAACTTATGGTGCAACCCGATGCATAAACCTGTAATTACTTATCTAACCCAGCTAGACCTACTAATAACACAAAAGAAACAGCTCTTTCTCTTAACAACAGCTATCTTTCAAAGATCATTCTCTGTACTACTAAATGCTTTCCACTGAGTAAATTACTCACCAGAGAAAACAAAGATCACTGTACATCACAAAATAATTCAATTTCAAGCTGAAAATTATATTCTGGAGACACATAACACATACTATTTTCAATTGACTTCTAAGCAGCTGATGGGGATTGTGGTGCTAGTATTCAACAATCTGTATCAATAACTAGCACAGTGCCCAACTCATACCATGATATTCATACTTACAAAATTAGCACTTAACTCACACAAAACTATAGCAAACTATTTACAAAAATGATTGTTTTCACTGGTTGGAAATATAAAATGTATGAATAAAAATAGAAAAAAAAACACTTGACAAAGTAGCAGTAACAATCAAACCTTATGAAGCAATGAAACCAGGATGTAAGACTCTTCTGAGTTAGAGGAATTGGGAGTTGGAATGGGTATGGGAAAAAGGTCATGGGAGGAAAAGAGCCCTGATAGGAAAAAATCCCCCCAAAAAAAACAGAAGGAAAACCCTCTGCCTATCTCCTAATGTACATTTATAACTTGTACTTTGTTACTTTGATGGAAGTTATTTTAAAATAAGCTAAATTATACTACAGTATATTGCATTTAATTAACTACCCTAACGCCACTTGCTCCCTTGCAGGTTGCAGGAATCTGAATGAGGTAGTCAGCAATAACTGGCGAGTGAGCACACCTGGGCAAAGGGGCCAACACCAAAACAGAGCCAACTCTCTCCTGCTCAGAAGTCAGGAAGAGGTCAAGCACATTACCAGATGACACAAATGTTGGCTCCTCCACCCACTGTATCAGACCAACCTCCATAAAGACATGCAGGAACAATCTATCAGTAGGTGAAATGTACTGAACATCAGGCCAGTCACAATACCACTTGAGTGAGGGCAAATTGAAGTCACCCAAGACTACAACCTCCCTACTGTCACAAAAATTCCTCAACAGATTCACAAGGTCAATGTTCTGCACCTCTGGGTATGATTGGGGCCTGTACACACCAAGAACATGGATATCACACAAAGAAAGGTGGACACCAACCACAGTTGGCAGGAGACCCTCCATTAACACACAGTTCATAATCACTCACATCAAAATGCCATGTTTCCTAGTGGAAGAACCAGAATCTCCCCAAAACACAGAGTAGCTAGGAAGAGACACGGATGCATCCGGGTCCCCCAACAAAGGCCATGTCTCCCCAACCACCAGCACATCCAACCTCAGCTCCACCTCAAAGATGCCCAACAAGTCCAATTTATTTGCTACTGAATTCACATTAACCTGTGCAAATCGCAAAACTGTGTGGTCCGTAACTGAGGTGTCAAACACTAGTTTTCTCAGAATTTTCCTACTCAGACCACCATCCAGCGGAGCACCTCCACTCCCACCCACAACTCGATCCGCAGACAAATCCGCCCCAGCCATCTCACCATCAAAGAGGCCGCACGACTCCCAACAGCAGTCACAAACAGCCGGAAAGCTCCTACCCGATGTCAATGCGCAACCTGCCACCACACTCCGACCTGACCCGGAACCCCGTCCCGCCCCGGAACCCCGTCCCGCCCCGGAACCACAACCAGACACTGAACCACGACCAGCAGCTCCACTGTCACAAGTCGTCCAAGTCCGATGGGCACCGTGACAATGGCCAACTGTGCTCTGAATGCCACGGGAGTCATGACCAAAGAACTGCCCTGGAACCGCTGACTGAGTAGCTACAAGCAGAGGCACCCTCACCAACTACAGCCGCCCTTCTGACCACCAAATGGCAGCACTGCTTGTAAGGTCCCTCTCCAGAAATATTTTGCCAAACTCAGAATGACCTTTCAAGTTCCTTGCCAGACTCAGCAATGTCCGCCTCGACTCAACAGATGGCACCACAGGACTAAATAGCCCACAAAGCCAGAGGTATTCCACCATATCAAACGGGGCTGGAATTTGAAGGCTTTTATGTTCAGCATCAAGTCATACACTTACCTTACCCTAAATGCGTAAAGTTAAGCATGCAAAAGGTGTCCAATGGTCCTTCTAAAGATTGCTTGCCTTAAAGTTTGCCAGTTTTTTGTTCTTCAGCTTCAAAACTGATGTTTTATGCATTTTCAGTCTCATATCTGCATGAAGGTGAGTTTGAAAGTTTTTTCAAAGTATTATGGAGCTGAATATCAGAAAAGTGGAAAACTTTCAAGTAAGCAATCTTTATTAGGGACCATGGGACACATTTAGCATTAGGGATGTGGCGATTATTCGGCTTCGGCTTCGGCAGTGCCGAATATTCGGTTTCGGCCGAATACAAGCTCAAATTTTGCCAAATAATTTTTTTCGGCAATGTTTATTTAATTACATACACTCGTTCAATGTTGACTGTGGAGCAATCTTCACCGATTCTCCCGCTGTGCGTGTTTATCTGATTAATTGTAATGTCTCTTCCTTTGCAGATGTTCAAATATTGATATTGTATTCACTATTTATTCCGATTCTATATTTCTTAT
>LQNS02000137.1:979436-1018320 GCA_001587735.2 Parhyale hawaiensis
AATGATCAGATTTTGGAGTTTATGCAAAGAAAATTATGGTTTCAGAGCCAATTTGAATTTTTGCTACCGTTGGCTCACTTGGCGGAGGTATGCGCTCTCAGAGTGCTCTAGTTTTCTTTGTATCAACACTAAAATTTACTCATTTGTGTATTGTAACAGTGTTAACAGCCTCAGTAATTTTCCTTTAGATCCATTCTCAAATTTTTAAGTTATGCTGCTAACAAACATGACAAATGTCAAACACACAAACAAACAAACCAATCTATACCAAAAATTAATCAATAATGTCTTTTAACATTACTAAACACTCCAATAAATTTCATTAAGATCCAACCATAACTTTTTGAGTTATTGTGCTAACAAACAAAATCAAACACAGCAGCAAATGAATGAACAGATCATAAAAAACTTGATCATTTACTCTTAGTCATATAGCTACCTAAACAATTGTGTAAAATTTATATATGTATAAAATCAATCACTTTTTAGGTTACGGTACTACCGAACAAAAAAAAAAAAAGAGACAGACAAACACTCAAACAAACTGATGGACAGATCTTCACCAGGTTTCATCTGTTCCTCCTAACATACCTAACAATCCATGTTGTAAGTTTGGCCAAAACCCATCCATTACTTTATGAGTTATTATGGGTATGTTGACGATCCTTTCTTAACCTGTGCAACAGCACGTCGAATATTTTCTTCATTATATACGGTATCTTGCGATTGCGAGTTGGAACCACCTTTATATACGGTACTACCTGATAAAATACTCCTTCATGGAGAAACTCCATGAGGTTAACAAACCCCCACGCAACCAGCCCAGGGGGTGGAGAAAACAAAAGAATGAAAAAAAGAAGATCCGAGATCACAGAATAGCTCTGTGTACAAATCGTTTAAAGCTGCCAATACCAGCACCAGCAAAGACAGAGCCATCAAGACCATTCCAAAACATCCACACATGATGGAAAAAAACGAACGGGAATACTGGCCCTTACGGCATCATAACGGTTCCAAGGCAAACTCATGAAGAGCGCCAGTACGCCGATGTCATCTAAATGTATGTTTAAACTATCAATCACTTGAAATAAACATAGAGCATGGTATAAATTAATGTAAAACACATGATTGCCATATATATAAAATGTTTTAGGAAAATGAAGCACGTGTTCAATAGATCGATTCAGTTCATCGAAATAATTAAAAATCGAACAGCCTTGTTCGAGGCTCAAATTCATAATTTACAAGGTATTTTGATTTGAACACCTTCGTTCGATATTCAATACAGATATAAAGTGGGTATTGAATATCAAACTTTAAATAATCAAGCAGGTTTTTGTGAGAGAGATGAAAATACTGTCTCAGAACATCGTATGGCAACATTAGCCTACTCTCCAAAAAATGCGGGAGGCTGACGGTGGCATGTAAACAATGATGCAAATCATGCAATTGCTGTTTTCCCGAGGTCAGTAACATTTTTCGTTAGATAAAATGTGACGAATTTGTGACCGTCGTATAGAAAATGCGTTCGTAACAGCTGGTAGCTGTTTGCAGCTCATAGAAATGAGTTTTTATTGGTAAAATAAGAGTTTTAGATGTGAGAGCACTGGCATTTAGGATGTTTGGATGCTAACTAAATTTACTAAGCGCGTATTTTCACAGTTGTTCGATATTCAGTTCAGTTCGATATTTGATGCATTACCCTGGCCACTTAACATGCATTAGCTATAGTGTCAGCAAAAAACCTCCGACCCTTGGTCTAAAAAAAGTGGAATATTCCCAGTTAAAAGTTGAATATAACGACAAAAGCGCCAATTCCATTAGCAGGGTGATGTGCAACAGGGCATGGGAAGACCCGCGACATCATATCTTTGGATCGATATGCCTGCATAGCTCTACTTAGCTAATTTTAAAATCAGAATTTTTGTCAAAAGTAAAATTAAGAGGACGCTTCAAATTACGGAGTTAAATTTTCGTCAAAAAATAAAATCTCTAAGTTTTCTCAACGCGTTTCTCTATTGAAATAGATCTTCAGCAGTGTTCTGGTAGGTAGCCGACCGGTTGTATAACACTGGTAGCCTCTGTAAAGAGCGGTCGAAATTTACATACTCCTGAAGATCTATTTTAATAGAGAAACGCGTTGAGGAAACCTAAGAGATTTTATTTTTTTTGACGAAAATTTAACTATGCAATTTGAAGCATCCTCTTAATTTTACTATTGACAAAAATTCAGATTCTAAAATTAAATTCAATCAAATTGATAACTTTTTATTAAGTTTGACATTCTCTTCATTTATTTCATCACAATACACCTAACCAGTGTTCTTTTATATTTCCACTATATATTTATATATATACTGTACTTGAATCTTCAACGAAAACATTATCACCTCTCTCACTTCGTTTGCGGGTGATAAAACACATAAGGTGTGTTAAGAAATGATGGGTTACAACTTACAAAAACATTGCACATGCAGGTATCACCAATGCCAATTAAATCTTTTTCTGTAGCTATTGTCAGGTTTGGCTGCTTGAAAAAAAAAAACATAGTTTTTGCCTACCCTGGCTATTTTAAATTTGAGTGTACTATCATACAGTAAACTCTGGTTTTAATGATTCAGTTTTGTGCAGAATATGTTCATCAATTTTCAGAAAAGTAAATAGGCCCTATATCTATATTTATAATTATTTTTCTTTTCAGGTGCTAGTTTTTCTTGTTCCCATTTCCAAAAGTAGGTTATTTGCTTACTAATTTCAGCATATCACTAGCTAAGTCATTATGACTTCAGAGTTACCCAAATCACTGGAGGTCACTTTGACGATTAGGTTTATTCGGTCGTTTGAGCATCGCAATTTGAAAAATGTGGTTCTGCAAAACGTTCCTCTGAGCATTTCAACCAATGAACTTAAAGCCCTGGCCATTCAGAAGCTCCAGGCCTCCAGTGGAGTCCCTCCTCCAGTCAAGAAGTATCCGTATGACACTTTGAAGATAGAAACACAAGCATTTGGATTTAAAACTAATGATCCTGTCATTAATAGAGAAAGTGATGATATTTTGATATTAAAGGATGGTGTCCCATTGAGTGAAAGTGGGGTGAAAAATGAAACAGAAATTAGCTTTTTCAGAATGGAAGATTACTTAGAGTATAAGAAAAATCCCACTGTTGTTTGGTGAAATTAATTTTTTTGTTAAGTGAGCAGGAAACCGTTGGTAGGTAACTACCTAATTGAAATACCTTCCGAACTAGGCCTAGCATATTTAGATCCATATTTCTTTTATTAGTCAAAAATATATCCAGTTTCATTGAATTTATAGCTTAGGGGAAAAAGAGAATTTTCAATACTTTGATACCATATGCTGTAGCTACATATAGGACACATTTTAAGACGTTTGACATGAATGACCTTTTGTTCGCCAATGCTTAGTTTTTGAGGTAATTAACTTTGAAGTTCCCGTTGTTTTTCTATGAAAGAAAATAACCACACTCGCACACTGCGATATTACTATTCCATATGTATCGATAAGGTAGGTTAATTTAGGTTCCGTTGCACCGGTTATTTGTTCCCATAGAAAAACAATGGGAGCTTCAAAGTCAAATATCTCAAAAACTAAGCATTTGCAAGCAAAATGTCATGTAGACATCTTAAAATGTGTCCTATAACCTATATAGGGTTCCTTAGCTACATGTAAGGCATCAAGATATCAAAAATCCTTGTTTCCACTAAACAAGAAATTGAACCCAGTTTTCATTTAGGCCTATTGTAGGTGTAGCTATTTTTTTATTGTATTACCATGTAGGCTATAGCTTTTTGCAAAATATATTTTCATTTTCATCAGTTTTTTTGTTTTTACTAGGTGTGAACTTGCATTTGCTGGATGGCAATAGTTGATGAAGAACTGTAAGACAAGATCTCAATGTCAGTGTGCAGTTTGTACATCTAGGTTCTTTTATGCACAGTAGCATTATTATAGTCTACTTTATTATGATGAGACGCTCCTCTGACTTCGGTAGTGGCGCCCGCATTACTAAACGAGCTTGGTTTGTGTCAAGTGTCAGCACCGCACATTTTGGGGTTGCATCTCCTATATCGTGTGTGCTACAGAAGTGTGCAGAGGTTTTGCGATCCATAGTACAAACTCTTAGATTGTAGTTTTGCTTTACGTGTCCCCTCTTGGTGTGTATATTCAGGCAGGCCCTATCCCTATCACAACCTATACCTAGCTATGGGCATCACGAACCAAAGGGCTGTCCCGAGTGCTTTTTCCTCAGGTGATGTAACGGGCCGCGCTCCTGCTGACGAGGTTAGTTGGTAAGGTTAGGTAGGTCCTCTATACTTCCTCTTCTGCTCCGGAGGTGGGCCGCCGATTGAGGTAGCCGACCTATTCCACGGGGCTAGGTGCTACCTTCTCCCGTGCGGAGGGCCAAGGAAGAGGCCATCCACATGAGTGTCTTGCTTCTGCCTTCTCCTCCTTTCCTTTTTGTCTCTTTGGAGTGCGTTGCGCCTTGTACTTACCCCTGCCGTAGTAGCGCGCGTAGCCTTCTCAAGACAAATAATGTGTGGTCCATGGTGTTCGCCACACGGCGGCCGCACCGACCCTCACTGCTTGGATCATTCGTTGTTGCGGGTGCGGGGGTAAACCTAGGAGAATACTACTACTACTGTATACTTTGTCGTCTCAATGAAAAGATCTAGTAGGTAGGTATTGTAAAATCTTTCAAGTGAGAATCATTTTGAATATAAATCCGTGGATGAAACTTAAGATACCGTGCCTACTTCATTTCGTCTAAATGTTGTTCAGCCAAGTTGGATGCTAGGGTGCCTCTATCTCGTTCTTCTGCAAACCACTGGACCAGTCAGTGTGAGGTTTGTTCCATGTGTCCATATTCTATCTCTCACCGCAATTCGTGAGGCAAGTTGCTGCTCATTTCAGTTTCTGCTGATAGTTAGCTACTGTGCACAGAGACCCTAGGTATACCAGTATTCAAATCGCTTGTGCTTTTCTCATCCATCTCAACTCTAAATAAATACTTTTCAGGTGGAGTAGGTAGGTAGCTTCTTATTGTCCGTGATTGTGAATACTTTTTAGCAATATAAGATATCTTTATTAAGCTCGGTCTTATTCTTTACCAAAACTGCAATCCACTTAACCCTTTCGGCACTTACGGGAGGTATAGGTACGTCCCTCATCAAAGTTTTGATTATTAAAATCCATACGTTGTTTCTTGCTCTGGAAATTTTAACTTATCTACCTACATGATTTACAACCCGTCTGAAGTCAGTGATAGTATTTTACTGAGCTTGGCACGATGGCCATCGCCGATTATACGATGGCGATGGTGTGTGTATAGACCATCGCCATCGGAAAACTACGATGATTCGATGTAACATCGTAAAAATCCATCGGCCATAGCAATGATCCGATGGAAATCGTGTCAAACAATCGGCGATGGCCAATTTCTCCATCGGCGATGGTGTTATAAAGAAGAAAGGGTCCGATGAAATGGCTGAACATGCCATCGGCCATGGCATACGATGGGCATCGTCATCGGTTGTACTTCCGATGCCGATGAAATAATAAAATAAAGCTGAAACTACAGAAAAACAACCTAACGAGTTTGAAACATTAGTAACGGTAAAACAAAGAGGAGTGTTGCCGCAGTTCTCAACCCCTACATTGTAGAAGAATTCTTTCCAGATAGACCAGCTGCCGGCCGCTGAGCCCTCACAAAATTACAGTGTCCGTCGCATACACATGTCTTTCTGTTTCTTTCGGTCTTTCTTCTAGTTTCTCATCCTTAAGGTTTATTTCGTCTTTCTTCTTCTATCTCGTCCTTTACAATTGATACATTTATCTATAGAATAGCACATGGTGTACAGTGATAGCCTATGCTTTAGTGTGACGTATTTTGCGCCGTTTACCAAGTTAGTGGAAGTGAATGAATGAGGTGCGTGTTGCAATCAAACGCCGGTGTTACCCCTCACAGTGTTACACGTGTAGCAGTGAATGCGACATGCGATCTCAGCGCCCCAACAATGTTTTGCGGAATTTCCGGCAAGCTTGATCCTATACATTTCTGGCGGAGTATTATTTTGGCTGTGTTTTAGGATATAATATTAAGAAAACTACACTTAAGTGCTTCATATGCTAGAATTCAAGCAATATATGACAGTTATACATTTTGTAATACTAATATTCGAATATCATAGTCAATGTTTGTAAACAAAGACAGTGTTACCCAGCTCATGAGCCTAAAATTTAGGAGGGTTGTCGTGGGTGTCAGCCAGTGTTACCCAACCTGTGTCGCATTGGAGGCCGGTGTAGCACAGGTGACACCGAAGACCTGATTGCAATACGCCCCAGGATGGGCAAGTAGCCCTAGGGTTAGCTTAATCAGGTTCGCCCATCCTGAGTTATGGAACAGCGACCCAGGGGGAATGTGTAGGCTGATTTAGACATTAGCTAGGCCTTTTGGACGTCTCTCTTTCGAGCCCACTTGCTTCCTTCCTGATTTAGTACTTTGCTGGCTGTGTTCTAATCTGTTCTTCATCCTCATTCCCGACTTGCTGTTACCTTGTGTGTTGGTCCACCTTGGAACGGGAGTCCCGCGTTTCTATCGACATAGGTACTACGTGTTCCTTCTTTTTTCTTCCCTTGGATCGCCAGTAGAAATGCCTACGACAATATAATAGCTGCGTAATCTCTTGAGTGTTCCCGGGTCTCTAGCTATTGTCGCTAAGTCATCAACAGATAAATCTTGATAGATTTTATGTACGGTATTTGCATTCAAAGTAACTTATTCCATTTTATTTTCTATAGAGCACACAATGCTTGCTACCCTATTTTTCTTAAGCCCTTCTTGAATAAATAAATGGTAGGTACTATGTCAGTGTGTCGACAATACCCTCATCCTAAAGCTCAGTGACAAGACCTTGGTAAAGCAAATAATCCAGGCCGTTGATGCCAAGCAGACTGGCGCCTACAAGAGGGTTACAAAGTTCATTTTAATACATTTCCCAGATCTAACTATGTCAATGAATAACATGTACCTTACATTTCGCACCTTTTATCAGCTAGGAATAGTATTACTGGTTTGAAAATCGCACTCAGGCTAAAGTTATAAGAGATGCTGCTTTTATTCGATGTTTGTGGTCTGAGATGTTTGCATTTTTAAAATGTGTTAATGCGATGGCCATCGCCGACGGTTATTTCATCGTAGGTCATCGCCGATGAAAATTAGCGATTTTTGGTTCCGATGCCGATGGAGCGATGGCCATCGTACCATCGATTTTGCCATCGTAACATAGGCGGAGATACCGACCTCTGGTATCTATTTCATCTAAGACTGAAGTACACTGTAGATGAGCTCAAGTGGCTACAATGATAGCCACATAAAAAACAAAGTTTCCGTAACAAAAGGGTTAAGTGGCAAGGTAGGTAACATGATTTCTATGATAGACGAGCTGTTAGCTATTAATTAATTCTGTTCTGTTTTGTGTTCTACCTTCTCTTTGTAAATTATCATCATATTAGGCTGTAGAAATTAAGTTGAATGCTTAATGCTTGCAGAAGATTTAAAAAAGTACCTAGGCTACCCTAGGGTAATAGCTACCATGCGATATATCGATATAGGTGCTAAACAGCTAAGGCGAGATGATTTGTCTAGCCTAGTGAACAATAGGAACATGTACCTACCTACTTCAATTAAATCGGAGCAACCCCAGTAATTGGCATACCTACTGGTCTATGTGGAACTGAACTCCATGTGCTGCATTTCTGTAGCGGCGCAGAGTAATGATCACCCCAAGAGTTTAGTATCTCGGCTGTGTTTCAACAACTAAAGAGAGCATCCTGTTGATAGATGTTTGCCATTCTGTGCATTGCTTAGTAGCTACTTATTGTATAATACATATAGGTATTGGTGCTGTGGAGCCATGCATTATATTTCACGTAATCTATTATATACCTAGTGTACCGTCACATTTCATTGAGACTAAATAAGTAGCTAATAGCAGTTCTATTTTTAGGGGATGAGCCAATTAAATTAGTTCTCAAAACTTTTGTCAAACATACTTCTTTTATTTACCAAATACCGTTGTCGTTTAGGAAGCCCTTAATGGTAAAGGGTAGCTACATTCTGGCGGGCCCTATTCCTGTCAGAATATATATAGGCCTCACGAACACAAGTGCTGTTCCGAGTGCCATCTCCGCAGGGGATGTTGCAGCTGGAAGCAGTTCCTGCTGAGAAGGTTAATCTGTTGTCAGGTAGGTTCTCTAGCCTATACTTCCTCTTCTGTTCTGCGAGGTGGGCCGCCGCATGGTGGATAGCAACTCTATCCCATGGTACTCCTATCTCCGGTGTGAAGGCCACGGAAGAGACCTTCTGCATAGGTGTTTTCTATATTCTGTCTTCTTCTATTTTCGTTTTTCGTCTCTTGCCCACTGCCGCAGGGTTGAGTGAATTCGTCAGCCGAGCGGTGTAGAGTTGGAGATGCTTTACACCAGATTTCCCCGCCAGTAGTAGCGCACTGTGCCAAGATTGAAACCAGTACCTAGTATCTAGCTATAGGTAGTAGCTACTTACTTAGTTGGTCCACCATGAGATTGGAATCTCCAGCTGAGATGTCGAATAGAACGGCGCATCACTGCTAATATAGCGCATTCGTGTCCGCTGCTGCGGTGGTTAAACTGGGACTCTAATAATAATATTGTATAGGAAATTGTTACCTTTGCACTCACGTCATATGACGCGACCTAAGCAGTGAGGCACAATAACAAAGTCATTATAAATTCAAGTATACCAAATACAAGGTATGCAAATAGCACTTGTTCAAGTATATCTCACCGAGAAATAACCAGGGTTGCGGGGTCAGATGGACCTAATCCCACTCTCGGCCACTGGGTCGAGCCAGTGTCAGACTCCGACTCCTCGTCTTAACAAGCAAGGCCCATTTTACAGCATCCGACTAGTGAGAGGAACAGGTGACAACCCCAACTCAGGGCCCTTAAAACAGTTGCTCTCAGACTCTGCAACCCTGACAACTGTAGGTTTAAAAAATATACAATATAAATATTACGGTAATTTTATTAAACCTGAAATGAACACACCATATTTACAGGCACAATGCACCATTTTGGGTGCCTTCACTGTTGTTTTACCAACAGTGACCATACAAATTTTCTAATCAATAAATACTAAACGTTATACTATGCTGACGCGGCGCCAAAGACTTCAACTTCCCAATTCAACGTAAACTTTGATGAAAAAAGTACTTGAAACTTGACCAAATGGTCCCTGTTGGTATTTGAAAGTAATTCTTGCTGTTATCTACGAGGGGAACATGAAAAGTTTTAAGTATCGTGTATGATCGCGTTGATGCAAGGTCAACCTACAACCTTTTGTAAGTATTCCTGCCAAATTTTCAGATTCTAACATGTTAGTTAGGTACTTATTTATTTTTTGCAGATTTTTAAATAAACAAGGGTGAAGGATTCAGTGAAAAATGGGAGAAACGGAAATTCGTCCCGTCATTAAGCAGCTATCTGCATTTAAAAGGCAGGGCTGCCTCAGAAAATTAGGACTATATTAGCAGAGAGTGCCCTTTCATATGCGACAGTCAAACATTGGATCCAAGAATTTAAGTGTATCAGAGACTGTGTTGAAGAGGATCAAAAGTCAGGACAACCCCCCAACAGCAACAACCAAGAACAAATTTGATCATTTTGTGAAGATGGTCATGCAAGTTCATCGGATATTAGCTAGGTCTTCAGATAGCAGAGGGCCTTGGGATATCCTTTTAGTGGATAACTGGATATCCCCTAAGTGAGCAGATAAAATTTTCACCAAGGAACTGGGATTCTGGGAGGTTTCTCCAAGGGGGGTGTCGCGTCTTTCGACCCCGAACAGAAAAGCGCCAGGTGCACTGTGTTCATGACCTCGTAAGTATTCCACAAACTACTGTGGAAATCCTACTTATGATAATGTCAAGGTGAAGCACTTCTGGCAACCGTAACAATAGTTCCGAATGTTCCTTAGCATAAATTAGCAAGATGAAAGTCAACAAGACGTAACGCATACGTGGACACTGAAGAAGTTATTGCAAACACAAGATATAATGTCAATAAATGTTACAAGAACGAGTGGTAGAAAAAACTGGCCGGAACACAAACTTCAAAGTGCACCTCAAGCAAATGTAAAAAATAAATAACGAACTGTACAGCACATGAAGAGGTATATATATTTCACAAACCCACAAGAGCATCCCCACCACTATTGTAGCGACACTGGTAGCAGATGGCTTACTTCTTTCAGTAAGACTAATTTTATTTCTGTGAGCACTACACCTGATTACCATTGCATAAAACTAGTAGCTATATAAAAAGAGTGGAGATATCGATATGGATGTGATGAAGTAGGGGCACTAATGATTGTTTTGAAGCTGCTACGCCGTTGTCGGGAAATGAACAAGCATCGTAGCTAATCATTCATCCTTATAATCTACAAGAACAACGGCCAATCGTTATACATGGATACCTAACCCGCTTTATAACAAAAATGCCCAAATTAACTAATAATTTGGACATCAGCCCGATATATGATCCAGTTACAACCCTATTCATATCAGGGTGTGTTATGTTGCTACAACGGTTCTTTGTCCTATTGTATTCACACGCGAGAAACGTCGTTCTAGCGATGTAGCATAACCTGGTACAAACATTCTAAAGGTAGCTAGTTGAGGGGCAACATCAAGAACAGAAAAATGAAACGGGCACACCGTTTCGAATGTTATAATTTGTCGGTATAATCCGTAATTAGCATCTTGTTTGTTGCACAGTGTGATACGGTTCACTTTAGTAACGTTTGTTCGTAATGCAAATTGTTCTTGAAACGGGGCGTTGCAGTAGAACGTGTACAGCATACCGTATAGCTACCTAATGAAATGGTGTGCAGCTCAATATGCATAATTTATTATTATTATTATCATCATCATCAGAGGAGCAGTGTTGCAAATAATTGCAATCAACGTTAAATTAATGGCGTTGGTGATCATGAATTGGCTATGAAGGACGATACAGAACACCCATGGCTTATTGATGTTTTGTTTCATATATTTGTTTAGCAAGGTAGTAGCTCGATTTTGTTTATCTTGGATACCATCCGTTGTACGTTCAATAAGTTTGGGGCCGAGCAACATCACGCTCTTTTCCTTGCCTGCAAAATCGAAAACTATACCCACGACAGGGACAAGGGTTTGGTGTACCCATTTCAAGCTTTATGATTCTCACCGTTAGTAGTAGTAGTAGAAGTTTAACTAGCGCATCAGGGACACAATGTCTATATCGCGCCGAACTATTCCTGTGGTTTGACACAGGCTCGTGCGCCACTAGGGCCCGTTTTAAATTGTCAATGATTTCAATCCCTGCTTTTCTGCCGGTAGGTTTCAGATTCTAAGTGGTCAGTGCGCTACTGACAGGAAAAAGGCGCAAGTTGAGCATCTCCCGGTCACGGCTGAACGCTTCGGCAATACAAGAAGGTAGAAGTCTAGCGGGAGAAGGTCGGCCACCTCGATCGGCAGCCCACCACCCGAAACAGAACGAAAAGTATTGAGAGCCTACCTAACTTAACAAAACTAACCTCGTCAGCAAACTGCAACACCTGCGGAAAAGGCACTCGGGATCCTTGGGTGTGTGAGGCCCAAATATATTGGCACGGATTCTTACCGTTAGCTGCGACCGTTTGACAGGAAGAAAGAAGAGCCATAAAAGTATGTCATGCAAAACGAAGAACACAATGATGGGAGAGGAAAAGATAGTCTTATTATAAAAAACATGAAAGATGCATAGCAGGCGCGAAATAAAATACATCTCGAAGTTCCAACGAAGGTTACGGTAACTTACTGTACGAGTACACGCTCCCCTACGGGCACTACTCTCCGTAGCGTTGGATGGACAAACTTAAGCTTAATTTCCATACGCACAATGTAGGCTTTAACCTGACATCCTTAGAAAGAGATTTGTACTCCTCAATGTGCAACTATCATTACATTAACGATATTATTATACGGTACAAGATTTAAAATATCAAGCCAACACATTAATTCCACACAATTTAATTACTAGCTTACGTAAAAATATACATGGCATGAAAATAAAACAAAGTCTCAACTATCTAAGGAGTATTAACACGCAACAAACTAGTCACACCAGTCCGCCACTGCCATTAAGGTGCTGACTGTGGGACATCACTAATGCACTCGGAATATTCACAGAAGAGGTTATTGCGGAGAAACACCTTGCTATTCAAGTAAACAATACGGAGGTCAATGTAAAGTCAACTTGACCGTACATCTCAAGTGGAAAATCTACATGGACTGGTTGGTGCTGCAGATAAAGGCCTGTTGGCCTCCAGAGGTATACACGGCTGCTGACAATATCAAGTACTACTACTCTGATAATTTAACGGCCTACCAATGCCCCTTACGTAAATTCCTTCGTCTCCAGCACTGACTTACCGGTACTGAGCTTTCTTTGAACTAGTGGCCCGTGCCGTCATAATAAATGACGGCAAAAAATTAATACTTCACCAAAACCCCCGCCCTCTCCTGTGCTTGTTACTCTTTAGAAGGCTTTTAAACGTAAATGCAGCATTCTGTCTAAACAATCTATACTGTAATAAGAGAGCTGTCGGTCCGCCAGTCCGTCGGTCCGAAGCCTCCTTTTTCCCCTATCTAATACTGAAGAAGAAGATTCCAAGGTACCTAACTTTTTTTCGCCGTTTGAAATTTGAATTTTCTCCTATCTTATTCCCATAGAGCGTGACAGGAAAGATATAAATATAGTTATAAATAAATAAATAAATAAAAACACAACGTGAATTATTATATAGTACTGATAACTGAAGACCTCAAACCAGTCATAAGAACCAACTGACTCTGTCACATCACCGAAAGACACTGTCCAGTCCTACAACTCTATATATAACACTTTGACCATTCCTTGAATACTAACACCGTTATTGGCGAATGAGTAGAATGCTGTTATATCGTCCTCTCATCGAATACGGCGGGAAAACCCTGAAGGTAATAACATTAAGGCAGTTTGGGAATTTTCAATTTCCTCTACAGTGTTGCCAATTCTACAGTATGTTACCTTTGATTAAGCAAATACAAGCTTTTTTACTTATTTTTCAAAAAAAAGTGTGAAACATTTAAAATGTTAAATGGTAAGTTAGTGCACAGGTATGTTGTAACTATAAAACAATTAGAGAAAAATAAAACGGAACCACTTCCCACGTTTTGGCAACATTTGCTTATCGCACGGGGTTTGCTGTTACGCCAGATAATGCAACATCACTCTCTAGTCAACATGGGCAAGAAAAGCGGTCTAACCAGCGAAGAAAAGGTCCAAGTGACCTCGGTATTGGCTTCTGGTAAGACAACATTCAAAGTTTCCAAGGAATTACAGCGTGATCACCGAACAATTATGGCTTGCGCAATTGAAGGTAAGGTCAACCGGAAAACGCTGGATAGAGCCTCTACGAGGAAACTGACTGATCGGGATATGCGACATTTGTACGTTTCTATGGCTAGAAAACAACTTTTTACAAGTAAGGCGATAATTGAAGACGCTGGAGCCTCAATTACTAAGCAGAAAGTCAAGATGTGAGGATCTGCAGAAGCTAGGGAAAGTAAAAAAAAAGGAAATTCAACGACCACTTCTAACAAAAACTCATAAAGAAAATAGGGTCAAATAGACTGAAGAAAACATGATAAATGATTTCTCCAATGTCATATTTACTGACGGATACAGAGCCACTCTTGATGGTCCAGATGGATGGGTCCTCCATGACTGACCTCAACAGACATGGCTTACACGTCAAGAATGTGGTGGTGTAATGTTTTGTGCAGGGATAGTAGGTGACACCCTTATTGGCCCATTTGAAGTGGCAAAAGGAGTTTAACTGAATGCAGAAGGTACTGCCAGTTTCGTGAAGCAAATTGATTCCATGGCTTGATGAGCAACTATCGCACCCAGATCCAAATTGGTATTTCAGCACGATAACGCTCCCTCACACCGAGCACGGTACACTGCTAACTGGCTTGCGGATGGAGGATTTAGATCAAAAAGGATTATGACCTGGCCAGCGTATAGCCCCGATTTAAATCCTATTTAGAACGTCCGGGCAATGATCAAAAGGACGGTCAATGGAGGTGGTCGGCAGTTTTTGAGCAAAGTAAGCCTGTGGAATACAGTAAAAACAGCTGCAGATTTTATTCCAGCATCTGAAATATCAAACCTGACAAAGTCTGTTGATAATCCCCTAATAAAAACTAGAGCACTCTGAGAGCGCATACCTCCGCCAAGCAAGACAACAGTAGCAAAAAGTTCAAATTGGTTCTGAAACCATAATTTTTTTTGCATAAACTCTAAAATCTAATCATTTGTGCCTTTTGATAGCAATAACAGCTTGTCTAATTTTCTTGAAAATCCGTTCCTAACTTTTTGAGTTATACTGCTAACAAACGTTATGACAAACATGAGTCAAACATACAAAGGAACAAACCGATCTGTACCAAAATTTAATCATTTATGTCTTTTAACATTACTAACAACTCCTGTAAATTTCATAGAGATCGATTTATTAATTTTTGAGTTATTGTGCTAACAAGCATAAAATTAAAAACAATGACAAACGAACGAACAAACGGTTCATTACCAAAATTTAGTCATTTACTCTTTGTTATATATATACCTAACAACTCATGTTAATTTCATCAAAATCCATCCATAACTTTTTGAGTATTGCATTGAGAAAAATGAGGCAGACAAACAAACAAACAAACCGATGGACATATCTTCACCAAAAGTTAATCATCTGTTCCTCCTAACAATCCCAGTAAATTTCATCCAAATTGGTTCATAACTTTTTGAGTTATCTTGGTGACAGTGTCGCAAAAAGGTTAGAATCAGAGAGCTTATTTGAAGCAAAGTAATGTTAATTATAAAATTCAATGTAACTATTTCAAATGGCCAATTCTCATGCCTGCCTGACGGCAACACTGAAAGCTCCGAAAACGACGAGGCGACACGTGTGGCGAAGATCCCTTCTTCTTCGTTGTGCCTCCATTTGGAGCGGTTTCGTTATGTTTAGATGAAAAAGTGAGAAGTGCAAAGAGGCCAACTTTTCGAACGTTGCTATGAGAAAATGAAGCCCTTCTACCTAGCCTTGAAGGTAAGCATGAGTTGCCCTATAGTCGATGTTAACTTATGTTTTGAATTCATTCTTTTGTTGTTTCCTTAAGTTTTGCCATAACAGACAGACAAACACGATGAAAACATAACCTCTTAGGTGGAGGTAATCATGAAAAATGGAGGTTGCAATGTTCAAAATTAACTTGTTATCTTTGCCACTACTGAACACTTATTTCAGTGTTTATTGAATTGTTTAGGTAATAATTTTTTGGTTTTGGACGTTTAATAAAAATATTCCTGTTCACTTATATTTATTTCCTCTTTAAGACGTTTTATTACCTTGTTGCATAATCTGAGTAACAGTAAAAAAACTTGTAAATAAGCAAATTGTATGATAAACTTAGCAAATGGCTAAATATTTATTTTACAAGTGCTGTTTATATTTGCAACATAGCCATACATTTAGTTAATGTTGATATTTCAAAGTTAGACACTTATCTTGAAAAATAAACTTAAAAAGTTGTATCTGCATAATCAAAGGTAACATACTGTACAGGTACGGTATTTAAGAGATTCCCTACATGCAAGTAGTGGGAAGGGCTAAGATATGGACAGAAAAAATCTCAGAAATGCGTATAGAATTAGCAACACTGTAGAGGAATTTGACCATGCCCAAACTACCTTGATAAAATGGACATACGTTCCCGTTACATAGCTAACTGCTTAAAAATCCCCACAGCATGGGAAGTCTGCGGAAATGGTAATTGACCAGAGAGTGTAGGTACCAGTCCGTTCCCAAGCCTCCCTTGACACAACTACTTAATTTCAAGAAAGGGAACGAGAAGGACCAGTAGTACATCGACAGAAATGTGGAACCCATCTGCAAGTGTGTTCCATACTTGATCAACGCGCATGGGATCAACAAGTCAGGAAAGGCAGGTCTCAGAGTGGTCAGTGAGCCACTGACGGGAAAAAGGCGCAAGTTGAGAATCCTCAACCCCCGGCCACGGCTGAACGCTTTCGCTCAGCTACGCCGCACAGGGGAAGGAATCGAAATACAAGAAGGTATAAGTCTAGCGGGAATAGGTCGGCCACCTCGATCGGCAGCCCACCTCCCGAAACAGAAGGTGAACTCTTGAGAGCCTACCTAACTTTACAAACTAACCTCGTCAGCAGGAACTGAGGCAAGCTGCAACATCTCCTGCGGAAAAGGCACTCGGGACCCTTGGGTGTGTGAGGCCCAAATATATTGTGGCAAGGAGAGGGCCTGCCAGAATATACCCCTGAGGGCGCATTATTAGTAGACGTATGGAAATGGAAGGATGTTAATGGCACGAAAGACAGACGTCCTGAAGGCCTAGCAAGGCTGATGTTCAACCGGGGGCGCTACTCCTCATAATAATGGATGGGCGAACAGAACAAACCTAACCCTGTGGTAAATCCTATGCTGCCTGAGGGATACAGTATAGCTGGTATAAACTAGTAAGTCAAAGACTTTAACAACGACCGGTGATAAAGTAGATTGTCTACACGACCCTAACATGCAGAGCATCAGGCGTATAAAAATTAACATGGTAATCAAACTACGCAGCATTTATAATTACACGTATTATAAATATTTACAACGCGCTCTTTTCCTGATATTAGGTAACCAAGAAAGTCAGTGCGGTTTTTACAGCAAATTCTACCAGTAAAACGCAAGAACTTTCTGGGTTACGAGATAACTTCGACTTGTGTTTCACAGATAAAATTTTCAAGGCAAACACAACTTGCTTCACGATTGCAAATGGACGAAATCAGCATGAAGAGAAAATTTCAGTCACTTTCTGGGCCCCATGAGCGCTTCGTCCATAAGATCGTCATCAATAAGGCAAGGCGAATGCTGGGAAGCCATGGAAAGCGGCGATATGGAATTTAATGGCGATGTCACAGGTGCAGGAGACTTGACAATTTTGATGGAAACAGAAGGGGAGTGAGGGTGGGTGTAGTTGGTGCCCCCACCAACCGCGCTCGAGTGATGGACAGGCTTGGATGGGGGTGGCAGTGAGGGAGGCGGGAGGTTCTCTGACGAGACCACAGTTTTAGAAGTTAGTAGTCGACTAGAAGATGATGTAGTCGTGCAGTGAGAATTTGTATAAGTGCTTGCAGCAGCCGCGCAGTTTCCAGACGTTGTGTTTAAAATAGAAAGTGCTGCTGTGAGTTTGGCGGACCCAAACGAGCCAGCATTTGGTAATTTAATTGTATCTGTACCAGAAAGGGAACTGCTCCCAATTACATTTAAATGGTTGGCATCCGGCCACATCTTGGTATAGTCTCCCTTCTTATGGTCATCAGAAGGTATGGTGGACATAGCTGCGCCGATACTGCCTCCCATTTTAGAAGCAAGTACCTCGGCTG
Organism: Parhyale hawaiensis; assembly: GCA_001587735.2. Taxonomy (NCBI): domain Eukaryota; kingdom Metazoa; phylum Arthropoda; class Malacostraca; order Amphipoda; family Hyalidae; genus Parhyale; species Parhyale hawaiensis. The sequence goes on from LQNS02000137.1 coordinate 997,027, forward strand.
AGCTTACTTCAGCAGCCATGTTATTAGGTTTGTCTGAATCCTCAGCAGATAATTTAGACAAGTGTTTACCCGCGTACGCATCACCAGATTTCGAGTCACTGGGTTTCCCATTAGCTGGAGGTGGGGCACCACTAAGTAATGAAATCAGCATGCTGGAACTTGAGCTTAGCTCGGCAGATCGGTCACTGCTTGCATGGAACTTAGCTAAAGGATCTTTGTCCGAAGACTCGGGCAGTTTTTGATGACTGGATTTACCCGATCTACTATCACCATCCTGCTGTTTTTTCATAGACGATGATGTGCCGGCAGTGCGCGAGTCTTCTCTGCTTCTACTTCCAGAACCTAACGCTCCACCGCCGCTCCCACCAGCAGCAGATGAAGTGCTGGTGCTGCTTAGGCTGGAGTGCTTAGTATCCGAGGAGGAAGTTTCTCTCCGCATATCTGAAGATTTTGAAGATTCCTTAGACTTGGAGCGGTCACTACTGGAACTTCTCTCATGAGACGAGAAGGAAGAGGAGCTTTTCTCTTTACTTCTTTCTTTGTGATGAGAAGCGAATGCATAACCTTGGGAGGGGTTCATAGAGTTATACGAGGAAGCTGAGGAAATAGCACTACTTAAAGGTGAGGCCAGGGGTGACACAGACGCCGTGGTTGCAGCGGCACCAGCAGAGCTGTTCAATTTAGGGATGGGTGGCAGACTAGACATGGAGACTTTCTTTGATGCCGGACCACTTACGACTCCAGGTTTCAAACCAGACGATGATTTATTAGATTTTGAATTCTGGGAATTCGATGATACGTTCGATTTTGTTTGATTTTCGCGCGTTTCTTTTGATTTGGATTTATTAAACGTAAGCTTTAGTCCGTCTAAAGGCTTTAGGGTGTAATCGTTCTTTTTATCGGGGTCTCTTTTTGAATCTGTAGTGCTTCCAGTTTTGGTTGGGTCTTTCTTGTCGCTGTCATTCACACAAACTGCATCAGAGGAACCACTCACCCCAGCTCTCAACTTATCTACAATATCACTTAAGCAAGAGCCTTTTCTATTTTTGGGCGGCGAAGCTTTGGCTTTGTCCAATAAAAAAGACTTGTCTTGCAATGGATTAGCTACTCCTGAACTGCTCGAAAGAAAAAACGGCTGGCCAGACTGGGAGCTGGCACTACTGTTGGTGGTGGGCTTGGCTCCGCAGTGAGCATCCGAAGAACTTGACTTGGTCTTGTCGGAGCCACTAGCGCTACTCAAATGAGATGATTTAGATTTGGAGGATGAATTACTGAGACTAGAGCTACCTGAAGACGAAACACTTGAATTACTTGTAGTTTGGTTACGAGCAGGACTAGAACTGGAACTTTTATCTTTAGAACTGGACAATAAATTAGATGACGAGTTAAGAGGGGCAGATGAACTACTGGCATTAACGCTGCTGCTATGGCTGCCAACATTACTGCTGGCACTACTGTTACTGACGTTACTACTACTACTGCTGGTGCTACTGTTGCCAGCTTTACTGCTACTATTGCCGCTTTTAGGAGAAAGACTCGATTTAGGAAAGCTCGAAGGCGACGTAGAAGACTTAATAGTACTAATGCTTGGTTTGCCAGAATTGGAATGTTTGGGCGACAGACCTTGCTGCTGCTTGGGGCTGCTCGTGTTCTTGGGAGAGCTGCTTCCATGCTGTACTTGCGAGGGGCTGTATATGGTCTTACTGCTGCTGCTGGACTTGTGTGTAGGGCTGTAGGAGAGTTTTGTGGAGTGTTGAGAAGAAGACGAACATTTGGGAACATTGGGAGACGATGGCCTCTTGCTGCTGGAGCTCGAGCTGCAACTGCTGCTCTTGGATGGCGATTGATAAGGAGGAGTGCTTGGCTTGACGCTCACACTTGAACTACTGCTGCTCTTACTACCATCAGATCTAAATTTGTCCATAGAGGGCAAGGACGACGAATGCTTGAGAGCATTACTAATAATTTGAACCTTGCTTTTGCTGGTGCTACTGCTGGGAGAGGCTTCACGTCTTCTCTTCTTGTCCTTCTTGTCGGAGTCTTTTCTATCTCTTTTGTCTTTTCGTTCTCTGTATTTATCATCGGAAGAGTACGACAGAGATGACGATGAAGCCGATTTTATAACAGGAGTAACAGTAATGGACGAAGGAATAGATATAGGAGCTGCACTGCCAGGAATAGGGAATATTTCTATGCCTTGTCTCTTCAACAGCACAGCTGGGTTGGTGGCAGACGAAGACCCAGCACCAGTGGACCCCCCTGTACAGGAGCTGCTTCCCCGGCCTGACGAGGAGACAGCGGCTGACTTTTTCGAGGCAGATTCGGATTCGGTCAAGTCAAGCACAATGGGCGACTTTCTAGACTCGACAACTTGAGGTTCGTTCATTTTGACTTTTTTACTCTTCTTGGTAAGATCGCGACCGTCGGGCGTGATGTGGTCATCACTGGGCACGAGATTGAACTGCGCAAAGGTCGCAGCACTGCCGGCACCATAGACTTTTTCACGGAGAGCAGCCAAGTCGCACGAGCTCGCGTCGTTGGCGCTGGTGCTCGGTGCAGATGATGCCGGCGAAGCAGATAAGTCATTGGAAGCCCTCCTTTTAGCTAAAAAATTCTGCAGTTTTTCTATTTTTGCGTCACGACGGTTCTTGTTCTCCGAGCTTGCTTCGTAAGATGGAGGAGGCTTGTCGGCTTTACGGCGTGAGGCCTCCATGCCGTACGCGAGCAGTTTCTCGGGGTCAGGCTTTATATCCGTGATATCGAGGGGATCCCTCATGGGGTCATCCACTTCGATCACGTCATCAGGGAACTGACAAGTCCCTTTCTTATCACCCTCTAAAACCTTTCTTTTCCTCACCTTAACTGCCTTCATATCCTCTAAAAAATGCTGCTGAGAGCCTAAAACTTTCTGAGCACCAAGAGGAATGTTGCTTAGTGGATTCGTGTCAGCACCTGGCTCTTGCTTCACAGGATATGGAGCGTTAGGGAAGAAGTTCACGCCTGGCTGCTTATTTGGAGCGAAGTTCCCTCCTACTGAAGACACATTCACACCAGCCACGCCGACGTTGGGATTACTAACAGCAGGGGCACCGGCTGACGTTGGTCTCTGCCCCATCATGACTGCAGGGTTAGCAGCCGTGGGCGCTCTCAGCTGCGGCCCAGCAGCGCCTGCTCCTGCTACTCTCTGTATGGGCTGACCAACATTGAGGGCACTGCCGTTGTTTCTCAGCGTCGCTCCGCGTCTGTCGAATTCGTTCACGAGAAATTTGCTGTTCGGGTTCAGGTCAGCGGGAGGAGCGCCGCTAGCACTCATGTTGTTCATGATGACGTTGTCGCCACACTGAGGTAGCACGTCCTTCACCTCCTCTTTTGTAGCCTTGCGCATCACGGCACGCATAGTTACCGGAATAGAGAGGCACCTGTGAACAAGTAGGGAACCATTTACTATGAAATCACGGTCGTAGCTACAGAAGAAATACAATGTTCAAGCGTCGGTTCTTTTATTGAAATATACTGTATGTATTTTATAATCGAACCTGCTACAGCATTTACTTTTGAAAAGAAAAGTGGTAGTATAAAACCTTATCGTCCCACTTTTTGTAGACAAAACATATAAAAATTCTCAAATTTCAATGTTCGCATCAATATATCAAATGAGGAAATCCGTACATAAAATGCAAATGTGAAAACGACAATAAACTGAAATTTATCTCACAGTATATGAAGGCGCAGCAGAGCACTAGCTCACCTCTGCAGCACTTTGGTAGCAAATTCATCCGAGCAGAAATTAGCGCCTGAGGAGCCACTGGAGTGATCTAATGCCAAAGTATGGAGCCGACAGCGAATGTTGCACAGGTCTGAGAGATCAATTTCTGCAGTGGCTGTGCTGTCGTCCTGCGGGTGCTCGAATGTGACTGAGATGAACTCGTGGCTCAGTGAGGACACTTCGAACATGTACGCCGAGTCTGCGTCTGCACAACGTGACATTTGGTTAGAAAAAACTGCACTAGATATCTAATATACGGGCAATTTTAGGTAAATGGTCTTAGTGAATAAGCATGGAAAGTAGCATCGGTGGGGGCCAGTTGAGACACTTTTGGTCGTGGAGTGAGATGAGACAGAGTTTAAACCATTCAAAAAGTTTCTTCCCTTCCCTTCTTAACTATTTTTTATCAGTCAACTTTTATATAGCTAGGGTTTTTAGCCAATGCATGCGTCTATAAAATAAGCGCACTCCTGTCCAGTTTTTTCACATCTTTTTGTCTCAAGAGAACCCGTCCGGCGGGGCGTCTCAACTCACCACAACCGACGCAGCATAAAGCGTTACTAGATGAAAAATATATGCTGAAATTAAATGAACAAATGAGAGTATTTTTACCTATGTTCGTTTTTTGTCTACTTACCCTCTACCTGTTTCACCAGGGCTAATCACGGAGAGAATCCTGTTCTATTGCGTTTAATAGTATAACCGTGAAGTAGGCCTAGTGGTCACACCATTGAATATTTCAATTCTTCGGTTGTGGTTACAGATTGACTAGTAATGCAAGCCTAACTACTGCTGTGTCAGGTCTAAACTGCACTCTTAGTGTTGCATTAGCGCTACGTTGACCAAGACTAGGTAAAGAGCGCTAAATTCGTTATTATCATCAGCACTTCTATGCAAATAATTGCGGTTCGGCTATATTGATGTGATTTTGGTCGATGTGTGGTACCGTATTTGACTAGCATCACTTTCCATCACGCAATGGCGGCTCTTGTACACGGAGTGCACAGTGAAAATGTCATGATAAACAACCAAATACACACGAGAATGATACTCACTCTCAAGTTAATTACAAATAAAAGCCCGTAGAAAGAACTGAAGGCAGAGTACTTACTGCTTGAGATGCACGTTATCATCGTTTAGAATGCATAAAATTACAAGCAGTAGCTATACCAATAATAACTGGTGCTTCATGATCGCCTGCCAAACTCGTGCCCAAAAGGCCAAAACACAATATATCTAATATTCCTGACAGGAGATGACACACTCACCAGCTACAGAGGGCATTGCACATCAAGTCTGGAGCCGTACAAAGCGTTATATGCTACAATGGAACAACATGCATAAAAGAACGGACCTTGTTTGCTGTGAGGCCGAACACAAGACGCGATGAGGGTGTTGAAGGCCGCCTGGGCACGCAGGGCCATAAGGATGGAGATGATGTGGGTGGGGTGAGTGAAGGGGATGCTCGTCACCAGCATAGCGGGGAAATGGCAGCCTTGGGTCGTGAAGTAGTAGCTGTGCTGCTGATCCGGTAGTGTCTGCATATAAAAGTTACAATGTAGGCTAATCAAAGCACACTAGCCACTGCAATGGTGCTGCTAGAGAGAAAACAGAAAGTAGCGCATATCTAATTTATCCAATAGCGGGCACTTGTTACCCAGCTAGTCACCTGCAACAGGAAAACTAGAACGCCTCGAGGCGTTAAGACCATCAACAGTCATGGGAGCAAATTTCATCACCGTCATTTTTTATGGCCAGCTAATTCCCATTTTTTTTTTGCATGGGGCGCATCGAGGGCAACCCCCCCCCCCTCTCTCAAACTCCCTGCAAAACATTAAAAACCGCTCACTCCTGCTACCACTTATATTTAGAGTGGACAGATAGACATATATATATAGCTACTTAAATCTTCAACGAAAACCGAAAACCTTTTTCACTTCGTTCGCAGGTGACAAAAAAAAAGCCGGAGCACAGAAGGGCATAGGAACCAGCTGCCATTTTTATGCTGTTGTGGCTGAGCCTCAACGCTCAAGAGCCCACGACTGGATGTGACACGCACTCTCAAGAAATATTAGACTACGGAATACACCGATTCTGAGCTCGAAATAGGCCAGGCTATTTATTTTAACTATATACCTATTATGGATTACATAAGATAGTTTAAGCCTCCCTAATTCCGTACTAAACTGTTTTAAGAGAGGAAAAGGAAGGGGCATAAAGGATGCCAAGCCAACGTGGAGCCCACGCACAAGTATGTTTCCATACAGGATTAACGCACGCGGGCACAGCAAGAGGGAAAGAAAAGGAAGAACAGTATTATTATTATAGTGGGTTGGGTCACTAGCGCCGCAGGCATCACGCCCGCCTCGCGCCGAAAACACAAGATCGGGATATTCTCAGCTTTGACACTGTCACTGTCCCAGCATAGGTACCGTATATAGTGCTGAGAATAATTACTTCACAACAATCATAAATCTAAGGTCCATCGGGGGGGTCATGGGGCCCATCTATTTCACATTTCTGTCACTAAAGTAGGACGGCGCAGCATCCGCGCTACTCCCCCATTCATCTCAATAAACCTCTTGAGTTTACAGCTTCCATAGACTTCACACCGCTCCGGGAATTTCTCAATCATTCTCACAGTAAAATTCTTACGGGGAATTTACGGAAGATTTCCACCATCATCGCATCTGTGTCCTCTCCCAGAGGGAATGGGAAAACAACTCCTTCGGATTTCCGCATAGCCTGGGCACTCAGCCAAGAAACGGCGTACTGTCAGCGATACAAGGCAGTCGTCACAATAGGGTTGACGGCGGCGTTCCATCAAATATTAATGAGAAACAACAGAATAAAGTATCATCAGTAGATAGAACCAAAGTGGGTACGAAAGGCGAGACGTCCCGAAGGCCTAGCTAATGGCTAATTTAGCCTAAATAATCCTCCTGGCATCACTACTCTCCATAACATAGGATGGGCGAACCTAACTAACCTAACCCTATGGCTCATCATATGCTCCCCCGGGAGGTTCCATTATTTCTGCAGAACATATTAAACTTACGACGAAGAGGCCTTTGTCTGCAAAGGCAGGAGTGATCTTCCCCTCAGACGCCTGCAGCACGATCAGCTCCAGCAACTGGCCGTAGCTGCTGCTGGTGCCGACTGCTGCTGCCTCAGTCACGTCCGCACCTCCAGATATTATATAAATACTTCAGCAACAATATTATAGATGCAAATGGTTCAACATCAGCAAATGTATAATATAAATGCTTCAACATGAGCTTCTGTATTATATAATTCTTCTACAGCAGCTACTGTATTATATATATAAATGGTTCAAAATCAGCTACCGTATTATATAGGCTTAAATGGTTGAATATAAACTATTGTATAGTAATATAAAAGGTTCAACGTCAGCTACGGTACTATACGGTTACATAAATAATTCAACGTCACGAACCCGTAGTATTATGCCAGTATATGATTTCAGGGCGCGGTAAGCCTCAACATAAAGAGCGCAGCATCTATACATATACAAGACATCAACTAATAGAACAAGGGAGGGCGGTATATTAGCGCTGCGAGCAATGCACTCACCACTCACTGTCCACAGTGTTATCAGGCACAAACTGGTGCGAGTTCAGTAACTATGGTACTTAATAACTCTACCGAGCAGCTAACAAATATCTTCATAAGAATAACAATCTTCTAAGAACCCGTTTAGGCTCTTTGCTCATCAAAGTGTTACGGTCAGTCATTCTGTTTTGCCAGGTTAAGATACGAAGTAGGTGAGCATGGGTAGTTACGCACCGCAAATAGATAAACCAAACTTGGGTTTTCCAGCTAAGTGATTTTGTTTAAGCAACTTAAGAGAATGATCCATACTGGACTATTCCGCTGGATAATTGTGTGTTCTGAGTGAGTGTATCTACAAAAGCGGTGGGAACATAGCTACCTGTGATGTCCTGCAGCGTGATGCCAGTGATGTCCGAGATACGCCGGGCGAGGGCGAGGGACAGCGGCAAAGGCTTCGGTAACGTAAGGGAAAAAACTGAGGGCACGGCGATGCTGTTGCTGGAGGTCAGGCCGGAGAAGGAGGGCAACCTGGAATACAGTGGCGCTTTGTCCTCAACGTTTTCACCTTATGATACGCCTTACATGTTACTCAAATGTCCCAATCTGCATCGTGTAGAACTACTGGTACACATTATGGTACTGCGAAGCTTGATCAACGGTTGATCTACATGTGCCACATTTGATGTACCACTTCAGGTATATACATAAGCCACTATTTACTACTCATACAGCACCACACAACCTTTCCCATCGCGGCATTCTAATTGATTCGATACATTAAATATTACTATGATGCTAGCACTGAATTACAGTCATAACTACAGTCGTGGCTCACTTTAGAAACTCAATATCCCTCATTCGATTTTAAACGGCTAGGCAACATTTTGGAAGTTAAGGCTCAAAGGTTTAGGTACAAACTCCACGTCACATAAAATTCTATTTGACAACTTTCAGACCTTAGTTCACATGCAACTATTCTTATGATAAAATTAATATTGCTGTTATCTTACTTCTGAACTAGGGGAATGCAATGACTCACATCTTGCCATCGGGTCCTTTGGTGATCTGCATGAGCGTCACGCGCTGGAGCTTGTGCACCGTCGGGCACGCAACGATGCGCAGCTGCACGTGCTGCTTCAACTCCGTGCTGCGGACGGTGCTGGAGTTCAGCAGCACGGACTGCCCAGACTTCACATCAAGCAGTTCATAAGGCGATATGAAGTACACCAGCCTCATGCTGTGACCTGAACAGAGAATGGATTATCAGGGGTGGTGTTGTTTACCACCGCAGCAAACGCTACTCACCCTTTACACTGGTAAGGAGCGATTAGCCAAGGCACAAGACCCCTCAGAAAAACAAGGGTGACTGAGAACGAGTGGTGTACATAACTTAAATAAATAAGCTATTTTACAATTTAGGGTAAGGATCCCAAATGCCGTCACTTTAAGCCAGAGCGTCCACTGACGAATCCTCACTAGCCTAATCACACAAATTCCTGATACTGAACTAATTATGCTTAAACTTGCCAGTCAAACTGTTTACAATGTTATTAAAAAGGATCAATCAATAAGTGCAGTGAAAATAAAATCAATCCTCTTTAATATGAGATGTTGTGAAAAGGAGCCAAAGCCGTGCCAGAAACTGCCTTGCCTCCCCGAGGGCACGGCTTTAGGAGTTAAGTGACATTATATATGTTTGTGCGGGGTCACAGAAATGGGGAGGATAGGTGCCTTTACCCTACACCAAAAGCTTGTTTCATCAGCAACAAAAACATACGAACCTCCTCGTCTGGGCAGCAGCAACCCAACCGGACTCTTGAGCACGAATTTAAAAGGATCCACGAGTGTCTCTTCAGCAAGTTCGAACAGCTTCGACAGGTCAGTCTCCAGAGCCTGGAAAATTCGGATGGACAATAGCATCAAGACTTGCTTGACAAACATATAACAATAAAATTTTGCACCACAGCATTTGTTCAGTAATGCGGAGCACTGTTACTTTAGGTACAACTTCTTATAGTTATGCCCTATCTTGACTCATAATGGCGACGACCTTAAGGGAAAAAATATTGCTCCCGTCATGAATCGGAAGTCATTAGAAGTACTGGACCCTGAAGGTATCCTTCACTATAAACCTCACGAAATGTAGGTAACTCACTGAGTGAGATATTTTTCAGCAATTCTTATTTGTTCACTTTACAAAATACTCATAATGGCCGATAAGCGCGACAGTATTTTGATTGGGTTCTTTCAGCTACTCGTCAAAATGTTTTGTTGCGTCCCTACAAGCACAACTGTGTGTTGACCAAAAATTTTATTTGAATGTTAGCCGTCGAGCCAGTTGGCTTCCTAAGAACTCTACAATTTACAGGCGAATTAGATCTCAGAAAATTATGAACATTTCAGCTATTTAACCCAACAGAGCAGCGCGTTCGTCCAATTAGAAGAAAGAATATGTTCAAAAAAACTATCGTGTGAGCCGGCCTAAACATCATGTGCCTCTGAAATAATATTCATAACTGTAAGATAACAGAAAACAGTAAATTCCCAAAATAAATAACAGTGAACTATGCTAATTTCATTACAATATATGCACTGGTACAGTCACAACACAGAGAACAAAAGAGTTCCAAATGATTTGGGAGTAGCTACGTGACGTCATTCAACATCAGTTACGTAGCTGATGAACCAGCCAATCATAACTTCGTAACTCAGCGCTTCAGTCAGAAAGCAGTAGCACTGAAGAAAGGTTCGCTACGTCTCAGACTGCTGCCGGTTCTTAGGTTTTAAAGTTTGAATGAGCTATACCTGCTATAGCTATTACAATGAAATATTTGTAATAATTACCAACAGAGGTAACATGAAACGGCGATCTTCCAAGCATATTTTACTGGAATATACAGTTGATAACAAATCTCATTGGAGGACAACACCCACTGTGTGTTGTGTTGCTCTTGTACTTCTGGCAGCTTTGAAAACCAATAGATGGGAGGGTTGGGTGGGGTGATGCGTAACCGTCAGCTGTGGGTGGTCTAGTCAGCACTTCTAGGCGCTCTTAGCCTATCCCACTCCTGTGCACTGCGATGCTGTCCAGCAAATTCATCCTAACAAATCAAGAGGTGAGGACCACAAAGTAGCCTACCTTCAAAGCTCGTTGAGTTTGCAGTTTTGCATTAAGGTCTTTAGTGTTGAGTGTAAACATCGCCAGGAAGCCATGGAGATGAGCTGTAAACTCCTTGAAGTCGCAGGCAGTGAGGCACTCTATGAGCTCGGGGCAGCTCTGTAACACACACACATTGCAGTAGTTATGAATGGAATTTAGAGACTATCATGACAAGTCTGATTTAAATCCCCGGCTGACCAAATGAGTACTGAGTAGTGGTGCTAGTACAGCAGTAGATAATTGGAGGGCTAATATGATTAGTGTGGTAAAGCCTCAGGTACAATATAAGCTGCTATTGCACTGCTTCTATTAGCCCTCCAATTACAGGTTAAGCCTCCCTACCCAATCCTACTCACTGAGCAATCCTGCAACCGTTATTGCTTTTCGAGGTTGAAATCAAACTGGGGGCTTACTCTTCACAGAAATATATTTCAGGAGAGAGCAACATGGGAGCATAAAATATGATATATAGCTACCCACTGATCAGAAGTGCATTTCTGGTCTAAGCATCTGATCGAAAAAATGGTGACGTCACAGCTAGAACGGCGCTCCAGCCTGTGACGTAAGAGCGGACCACCCTCGTTTAGGCTAGAAGTAGAAATATCACTGAATTAATAATCGTTGCACTGAATAATCGTAAAAATGCAACGTAGGTAACATTATACTAATATAAGTCAATAACTGCTTTTAACTAGACGTGTTTAGAGGTATTTTACTGAAACAACGTATAATGCAGAATTTACATGAACAAGCTACAAAGACCAGAAGTATATAAAATTATGGATTTGAGAAGTGATATTACTGATTAAAGTGATAATATAAATTTATCAGTGTAGTATAGCACAAGAAACATCATAAGTAATGCTGGGCGCGGCCTTTTTTGTCACTCCAAGTTAGGTACGCTGTTATGAAGGCTTAACTGACTGTGGTTCTGCTGCAGTTATGGCCAGTGCTCTTTTAGTTCTTGCAAAAATAACATTTTCCACTTGCGGTACAAGTTTCAACTTCAGTTTTTCTGTAATTGTAGGATATATTGCGTAAAGAATGATAGGTCACGGCTTTATATCAGGGAGCAAACTTATAAAAATGACGGGAGGACCAGATAACCTTCTACCGGAGGTCGGCATCCTCGATTATGTTACGATGGCCATCGCCAGCGTTCTTACGATGGTGATGGCAATACCATCGCTCCATCGGCATCGGAACCAAAAATCGCCAATTTTCATCGGCGATGACCTACGATGAAATAACCGTCGGCGATGGCCATCGTAGGGCGTCACAATCGGCGATGGACCATCGCATTAACACATTTAAAAATGCAAACCTCTCAGACCACAAACATCGAATAAAAGCAGCATCTCATATAACGTCGGCCTGTGTGCGATTTTCAAACCAGTAATACTATTCCTAGCTGATAAAAGGTGCGAAATGTAAGGCCAAGGTTATAAATTAACATTGTTAGATCTGGGAAATGTATTAAAATAGACGTAGTAACTCCCTCTTTGGTTTATTGCTACTAAAAAACTGAATGTTTCAAACTCGTACTACTGTTTTTCTGTAGTTTTAGCTCTATTTCATGGGCATCGGAAGTTCAACCGAAGACGATGACCATCGTATGCCGAAGGCATGTTCAGTCATTTCATCGGACCACTTCTTCCTCATAACACCATCGCCTATGGAGAAAATGGCCATCGCCATTTGTTTGATACGATTTCCATCGGACCATCGCTATCGCCAATGGATTTTGGAATGTTCCCTCGTAACATCGTAGTTTTTCCGATGGCGATGGTCTACACACCGTCGCCATCGTATAATCGGCGATGGCCATCGTGCCAGGCTCTGCCTTCTACTCCCTGGTATAAAGCCGTGACCAATAATTTTTTCCAAGATATCCTATGTGCCGCAAGTGGAAAATATTATTTTTGCAAGAACTAATAGAGCACTGGCTGCGGCAGAGCCACAGTCAGCTAAGCTTAGATAACGGCGTAACTTGGAGTGACAAAAAAGGCCGCGCCCAGCGTTGCTTACGATAAACTTATATTGTCACTTTAATCAGTAACATCATTTCTCAAATCTATCATTTTATATATTATATCTTTGTTGTATCTTCTTCTTGAGGATTCTCCCTTATACGACGATTCAGTAAAATACCTCTAAGCACGTCTAGTTAATTGCAATTATTGATTTATATTAGTAAAATATTACCTACGTTTCATTTTACAGATAATATACAGTTAAAATCAGCGATATTGGGTAAAAAGGGCTATTTCTACTTCTAGCTTAAAACGAGGGTGGTCCGCTCTTACGTCAGAGGCTGGGGCGCCGTTCGGGCTGTGACGTCACGATTTTCTGATTAGCTGATACCTAACTAACTAACTACGATATAGTATATTAATACTAAATGCTGTGTAACTATTAACTATAGCTTAGAGTTACCACTGACATCAGAAAGTTGTAAATCTTGCAAAAAAAAAAACAAAGTTTCAGGGATATCTTGCAAGCTTTGGTAAAAAATTATGATGTAGGCCTATTTCCAAGTCTGTACATTCTCTCCATATTTGCGCAGAAAGACATCAATGTTGTAGAAATTGTGCAGAGGAACTTTCGTTCCCAAATGCCAAGGGAAACTTATCACAATCCACAAAAAATTGTTTCGCTAAGAGAGGAGGCAAAATTGCCAGTTTTTCAATAAGCTGTCATTATCCACCAAAACCTAAATATGCGAAGTAGATAATGAATTTTTCTAAACTATCAAAAGAACTATAACTAGCACTAATCCCACTTAACTCAAATACAGTTGTAGATTTCAGAAAAAACGTCAGGTATAAAAAAATTTAGACGAACGCGCAATGCACCTGGTTGTAGCAAAAAAAAAAAAAAAGCTTAAACTACCTGCATGCCCTCACATGCTTTTCCAGTGCAGTCCACGATGGAACCTAACTGCAGCAGCAACTCACCTCGCTTGTTAACTGGCAGCCCACTACTAATGCTAGTCACCACGCTATTACCAGGGCTGCCGATTCGGTTTTTGAGAAACTCATGATCTTGCAAAAATAAAAACGCTCTATCAGCCCTGGGTGTGGGAGGACAGATACACACACATGCTTAAACTCTGTAACCCAGCAGATACTCCATGGACTGTAACTGCAGCTGGTGGATAGCCACTATCAGCATGAACTAGAGAACTGTTTAAGAAAGGAAGAAAAGCTTAAGGTTAATTGCGGCTACAGTAGCCTATGGGGAACCGAAGGGGGGGGGGTGGTAACAACTCTCCGTTGCAGAGGACTGACAGGCCTAACCAACCCCTATGCCCCCTTAAGCTCATCGTATGTACCCCTCGAGAAATATGTAGACTGACCTCGCCAGGCTCCACGTTGCCTGGATTGGTGGACTCTCCACCGTACTCCACACGCACATCTCTTGGTGTGCCATCTCTCTCCAGGACGACTTCAACATAGAACATGTCACAGGATATGTACAATTCATACATGGCTGCTGTTGATGAAGATGTAACGCTCAATCTAAAAATGAGAAAAATAAACCATTAGTTCTGTGGAGAGTGAACGCACGTGAAAAAAAAAGTAATCTGAATGTTGACAAATCAGAGCTATCTTATTACCTTCGTCATTGAGGTAGTGATTTTGCTTGGGCCTGTCAGTACCGTAACTCAAATAGCTGTGGACAGACCTTCATGAAATATACAGACAGAACTGTTAGAGATATCACTAAAGACACGAAAATTAAATTTTTGTGATGATCCGTTCGGCTGTAAGTTCACTACGGCAGTCTGTCTTTAAGCATTGCAATGCTTGGTGGAGGTCTGCTCTCTTAATGTGAAGCTCTAGCTGAAAATGACTTACCTGGCTGGCTATATAAAATGCTGATAAAGTTAATACAAAAGATCTGTCTGTCAGACGGTAAATCACACTCTTGATAATTAACACTAGGCACAGAGCACTCGACAGGGCTGGAAGGCTGCAGAATTGTAGCTAGTGAATTTTTTTCACACTTTGAGTCTAGGGAAGTACAGCTAATTATGCTCAGGTCAGATATTCTACTTTGATAGTGTATAATGTAAAATGAAAGTTCAAGACTGCATTGTACTTAGCACAAAGCCCCAGTAGATAGGTATAGTAATTATTTATAATCATACTGAAAGTTTAAACCTCAATCTGTACTACAAAGACAATCTAATTCAGGAAGAAATAAGGGACATATATACGATTTGTCATTAGAAAAGTGTTCTCACACAGAATCGATGTGCATGAGAAGCGCAAGCTGAGAAAGAACATGACTAGAACACAAATTGATATTTACGTATATGGAAATGGAAGGAAGCAAAATGGGCAGAAAGGAAAGACATTCTAAAGGCCTAGCAAAAAGCTAAGGAATAGATAGGCTATATAAGCTTTAAAGCCGGGAAATGCCAGTGTATTTACTAATAGCTGAAGCCACAAAATTCTAAAAAATATTCTTTGAAAGTGCTTTAATTTGAACTATAATGATGGTCACCAAAACATAAACAAACAACGACTTACCCAAGCTGTCGAGCTGTAGCTTTGAGTCTCTCAACCATGGCATCCAATGACGTCACAGGAATGTTTTGCTGCACCTCGTCCAAGCAAAATGCCAAGTTGTTACGATCTGTGATATCCATGAGATGCTGCTTGTTCTGTCGAGAGAGTATGGCAAACGTGCAGAAGCTAACTGCAAAGTATTCTAACTAAGGTACATACCTACATCAGTAATAGCTACTGTGTTTAGGCGTACATAGATGCGGGACTCTCCAAAGTACCAAAGTACAAAGAGCAGTAGATGAAATAATTCAAGTAATGAGTGCATTCATTTTTTATTCCACTAGATGCTTAACCCTCCCCGGCATGCCGATCGGCGCGAAACCGCACATATTTTTCCCTTTGCCATTCTCTTCACAGAAGGCATAGCACTGTAGCCTACTACTGTACGTGCCACGTCCTGTCCGACATGTCGTCTATAGTGCGGCGAGGGTTAAAGGTGATCTGCAACGAAAACATCGCCCAGTAAATAGAGGTAGTTTATTACACAGCAGGAAGACTTCTGAGAATCAGCAGGTGAAACTAAAGTAAAGAGACGGTGGCTAACGTCAGAGTAGTCCTGCGGCCCGAAGATGTAAGACAAATTACGAAGAGCAGCAAAACTCTACGCAAAATCTTCATTTTTTCTAATTATTTCAAAAGCACAAAAGTTTATCTAATCGCTGATGAATCATGATGTGCAAAAACTAGAATGTAGTTGAATGGTAGCACTATGTAGCGTATCGAAGGACTTCGATAATTAGGCTCTACAATAAAATCGTGTGTGGTGCGTCCAAGTATTAAAAGGTAGCTACTTCGAGGTTTAGGCCCTATACATATAGGTACTGTAGTTATAGTAAAATGCTAGAGCATCATTTTACATTTTCGAGACAAGGTTACTTTAGGCGCTAGGGAAGTACCAAGACTTCAGCACCAGCTTCATCTTTTGCAGGAGCTTTGGCTTGGCAAATTGTCAATCGTTTCTGGTCCATTTTAAAGAATTTCCGACACACTTTTTTTCAATAGCAGCTGCTTTAGTTTTCATAGCTAATTCAATAGCCTAACTGGGAATGCACCAAGAGTTTTGCCCAAGCCGCTGTACCGAACGTTTTGCTTCGGCAACACTCCCATCTTGGCGCATCCCTGCAGTAACGCTATTGAATTGTGAAAACTACAACTATTGAAAAGTATAGCACAACTTCCTCCAATTGGACCAGGAACAATTAGCCAAAGCTCCTGCAGAAGATAAATCTTTCCCCGGCAGAAGCTCATGCTTCGGTGCATCCCTAACTTTAGCACCCTTTTATATTGTCTACACACCTGTGCTTCACTTCCAACTGTTCATGTTTTTTCGTCTTCTTAACACTCTCCTGCACCGCATGCCAGCTATAGCTAGTACAAACCAAATTATATTCTCTATTTCTATAACTACAGTATTCCATAAATCTACTTCTGCTACACTCTTTGCCAATTCTGGCGAGAACACATACACGCAATGAACGAGTAAAAACACGTTCAATACAGCTCGCAATTCATCTATGATCAAAAGCAATGTGTATGATCATACCGGTAGCTACTAGAGTAACTAGATGGTTGGAAGAGATTAGGGAAAATTACTTATTAATCACAGAAAATGGTCTGGATGAGTTCTCATAATAGATAAAAACTTGGGACACTCGTGTCTAGGCTCGGAATAATTTGCTTCCCCGGGCTCTCTGGGGATTTATTTGTCAAGTGGTCGAATAATCGCGAAGTTAGGAACCAGTGAATTTCTGTAATAAATAATTCAAGTTCAATCGAATTCCGTGCAAAGCACGAGTTAGCAGATTTCCTGAAGTCGCTGCGCTTACCAAAACTTGCACTCATTTCACAATCGTGTGACTCTCCCTGATATTTACTTCTAGTGGTGATATTGCGCTGTTCTCCTTTTTTTTCGACTAGCTCTTTGTTCGGATGCTCTGCGCTGCCTCGGTTTCGCAGTTTCTTGACATGCCGGTACGTCAGGCGTGTTTCATTGACGTACTTCCAGCGCTACCGGTATAGGCTATTAAGTACCTAGGTCAATTAGACAAGCTTTGTACTCAAAAGTAACATTATTTGCCATATTGGATCGCGATTTAGTTATTACATGCGTTACGGTACAGAACTTCTCAACCAAATAGAGATCAGCCAATCTCACTAGCTTAAAATTTAAATGGAAAGCTTGGGATAAATCGTTTATAACTACGGTACGTTGCTAGCGTCAGCGTCATTATTTTAGTAGAAATATAATTCAGATGCACTAGCTTCCAAAAACTATGTTATCTTGCAAAGACCAAAACACTATTATATACGGTATCGGTATAGTTATAGGAGGAAAGTTTAAAAGCCTCCGTTTCCGAGCGGAACAATATCACAGAGGAAAGAGCAAGGAACAAATAGTATGTCGATAGAAACGGGGAACCCATGCACAAAGGTGTTCCCACACAGGATCAACGCGCATGGGAACAGCAAGTCGGGAAAGAAGAGGAAGAACAGAATAAAGCATGAGCAAGTAGGAATATGAAATCAGGAAGGAAGAAAAGTGGGTACAAGATATCGGTGTACCACAATCTTTATTAGCACGACTGTGCTATGTTAGCAGTGATCAGCAGATCTAATGTCGTTTAGACAGACAAAATTTCAATTTCATGGTAAACTAACGAGGTGAGTTCTATACTTGTATTAAGCTTGGAGCAGTACACTAGACACTACTGGTGGGAAAATACGGCGTGTAGCATCTCCAAGACTCCAACCCTACATGGCTCGGTTGAATGAATCTGTTCGGCCACGCGGCACATGGCAAGGCACGAAAAGAGAAGAAAATTAAAGAACGCCAGTGCGTGGGTCCTTTCCGCGGTCCCCAGCATGGGAGCAGATAGGAATCCCATGGGAAGTCATTTACCACCAATCGGCGGCCCACCTCACGGAACATAAGGGGAAGTATGGAAAACCTGCCTCACCCAAAATAGGTAACAATCTATCCTTACTAGCTGGAACAGCGGCCAGCTGCTACATCCCCTGCAGAGAAGGCATTCGGGACAGCCCTGGGATCCATATCAATCTGGGACAGGGTCTGTCAAAATAGCTACCTATATCTCTGAGGGAAAGGAAAGGACATATAGTACGCCTAAGCAAACCTGGAGCACATGCGCGAGAAGGTTCACCGATAAAATTAGCATGCATGGGAACAGCAAGTAACGACGTACAGAAAGCAATTGAAGAAAAAAATGCATCAGTAGGCCTAACTGGAGAGAAAACAATAGTATGAAGTAAATTAGAAAGGAAAGAATGGTACCGGCATCTCAAAGGCCTAACTTGGGCTAAATTAATCTAGCTGTTCTCTGGACATGCATTTCCCTATAATTAACCTAACCCTATGGCCCATTCTATGCCCAAAAGAAGGTGTTAGTAGCAAATCAATTGCGTTGAACATGGCCAAAACCTAAACTTCTCAGACTCATATTTTTGGACAGTTGAAGGAAATTGGTTCGAGTAAAATGTCAGATATTCAATATAAAGGAGGCAAAAATCCCAATAACTATTTGCAGTTTGGGACATAAAAACCCTCATGAAATTTACCTCCGTTGAATCGATCTCATTGCGTCAATGAATCTTCGTACCATTGTTAACCAGTTATGATCAAATTTCACAGTTGGCAATAATATAGGTAGCTATACATGATACATCATCCACCATCAACAGCATAACTTGCTTACTCGCTATTATTGCCTGACATCTAATCAGAAGTGGCGAATTCAAACGGTTAGAGCTCCCAAAAACACACTGGATCCAACAGCACTTATGTGTCCCTTTGCATTTTTTATACTGAAACACCGTATTGGGTCTAGTAGGCCTTGAGGTTCCCTTCTATAGAGAAAAAACATTATCTTAGTTATCAAAAAATTCACGTATTGTAACTTCACTTTGAAAATAAAAATGCTGTTCAACAAAATAACATTTCTATCTTCTCTGATATGGCATTGCTCATTTTCTACAAAAGTATTACCCATTTATAAGTATCTTTACTAGTATATAGTTAGTTACATATTAGAATTGGCCAACTGCCAAGTATCGATATTGGCATTAAAAGTGGTAGCTATCTATTGGTACAACTTTAAATAAAACTACATAGGCAGATTATATTATTAATCACTTACCAAGACACACTGCCGAATATTCTTGCTGCTCTCTTGCAGAGGACGAAGATGACTGGACTTGGTGCGAAGTCGTTCCATGAGCATCTCATGCTGCCAGTTACTGCTCTTCTCCTCACTGCTACTGCTGGGGATGTTGGTCTTAAGGGCGCCATTAGCTGGGACGGGGGCAGCGCAGGTGTCTGCTAGAGGGACTGAGGTAGAGCCAACACTGCTCATGGGGGCAGCCAATGTGGGGGCCTTCATTGCAATGTAGGTAGCTGGTAATTTTTATTGGCTCAAACAATCATACAGCAAACACGTGATAAATGCCTAGTTTCAAATCTTCACATAGGTGCTACATCTGCAAAGAACAAAAACAAATATGAACATGAGTCACAGTGAGAAGTACCTGTATGGCTGTACCTAGGAAATCAATATTAAGTAGTATAGGTACGGTATGTAGCTACCTAGTGCAAATAAAGAAATATTACTACCTACTTCAATTGTTATTATGATTTACAACTACATACCTGGGCATCAATTAAAATTAAGAATACCTTGGGGCAATAAACAATCCTAGGATGCCCAAGCACAATGAAGAAGTCAATGAAGACAACGTTCATAACAGACTTGATTGCCTGCACAGCCTATTAACATCACCAGCCTAGATCTCAGCAATGAAGTCCATGCCAACTTAGATTAGGGAATATATAGCAGATTCACTGACTGAACTCATGAGTTCAGCACCTTAGGCTGTCAAAGTAGCCTATAGGAATGGGCTCTATCCACATCTTGAGTGTTCCTTTTGAAGACCTTGCAGAGAGCAAGGAATTGCTACCTACTGTACATCTAATGGTCCACAATGTTGACTTCCCTACCTTAGAAAACATAGCTAGAGGCAATAAACACTCTGCATGCGGGGACAAGTTCACAAAATGATTTTGGGCACACATCCAATGAGCTGAGCAGACAAAGGTGACTGGCAACAGCAGAACTTGCAGAAGTCCAGACAGTGGATTAATAAGTAGCTACTCAACAGAGGAAGCAGGAATGCACAGAAGCATTAATGGACCACAACTCTGCCACCAAACAGTTCTGACTCTGTGCCACAGGCCCAGAGCCCATCATTTCTCAAAGCATATCAGACCAGGTGCCTGAAATGGACTTCAAATGTAAGTTTCACAATAAGTAAAAGAGTGCAAGTAATTATACCAGTATACAAAGACCATATTCAAGTAAAATATGGTACCTACCAAACATATATAGGCAATATATATTCAACAATTTGAGCTCAACTACCTACTGCAGACATACCTACAGACTAGATAAATGGAGAGGAGGTATGGAAGAAAAGTCAACTCCATATGGTAAAGGAATAAAGAATATCCTAAGTATGAATGTTGGTATGATGGAAGTAGATGTGGCAATCTGCTGTACCAAGCAATCAAACATGGTCTCAGGCTCTTAGTGTGAATGTTCGCACCTATGGGTGGAATGAAATAGGAAGTTGTGCATGCCAAATGTGTGACTGGGGTGACAATGAAAGGTAGAGAATTTAATCTTGGAGTGTGCAGCATATTTACAGGAATGAGAGGTGATGATGCAAGTGGTCCTGGATGAGTGGGGTGCACAAGAGAGTGTGTTGTACAAGAGAATGGGCCTGGAATGGTTGACTCAAAAGCATGGATGTGATGGAGAAGCAAGTGTGAGGATGATTGAGTGTGTAAAGGAGTTCCTGGCAATGGTGTGGGGTAAGAGAGAGATTATTTTGCCCCCCTCACATAATGTCCCAGGTGTGAAAGTTCTACCCAACATTTTTGTCAAAAGCCTCATCATATGGAATTGGAAAATACATGGTAGCTATAGCTATAAAAGAGAAATGTACAAAAAAAATCCACTTTTAGCTACAATTTTTTTTTTCAAACCTGTGACTGAAAATTTAAAATTGAATGATACCTATTTGTTTATAGATTGAATGTTCCAATGAACACTTTTGCAGTGGTGAAGCGTAGCAGAGTACCTCTGTCGGTAGCACTTAGACTCGCATAGCC
The DNA here is from genome assembly GCA_001587735.2 of Parhyale hawaiensis. NCBI lineage: Eukaryota > Metazoa > Arthropoda > Malacostraca > Amphipoda > Hyalidae > Parhyale > Parhyale hawaiensis. The sequence continues at coordinate 1,018,287 of LQNS02000137.1, forward strand.
GAGGCTTCTCCATGACAGGAGGACAGGTCAGAGT